>OX463840.1:6104750-6396950 GCA_949825065.1 Odontocerum albicorne | reverse complement strand
CAAGGATATTTAAAAAAATATTTCTATTGGAGATCTTGTTTGTATAACATTATATGATAAATTAATTGAAAACATTCTAAAAGTGCTATTTACTAAAAAAAAAATTCTTAAATTCCTATTTACATTGGTGCTGAATTTAAGGCGCTAAGTATACCAATGAATTTAGACAAAAGTTCTAGCTTAAGAAAAATCAATCCAAGATCCGTCGGAAAATCGAACCCTAGACCACAAAGCAAGCGTGCTAACTTTAAGACCAACGGCTTTTGCGTACCAGTGTTGTTAAAACTAATTTGAAAAAGAAGCACTGTTGATATTCAATTAAAAATAAATAACAGTCAAATAAATAATAAAAAAGGGTCCAATTTACAGCTAATCTTAGAACGAAATGTGCTACTTGTAGCGTTTTACTTTAATAACACAGCGACATATCATACATACAAAACACATGCACTCAGTTGACACGTGCGTGAGCGAGGGAGTACGTGCGTGTGTTTATAAAAATTCGCACGCCCATCGCTAACGCTAATGTTTATGTTGTGACACCGGTACTGATTTCACATTCCTCCCTTTCAATAAATTAGATGTTTGTTATTAAAAATAAAATCACTGTAAACATACAGAATTTTTTTTTTTTTAACTTTTGCAATAATAAAATTTAAATGGGTGTAGATTTAATTTATCACTGTGAAGCGCGCAGGCCTTTGGCTAAGCCGGGTACTATTGCAAGAGCGCGTAACGGCGCGGCGTGCTCTCGTAGCGCGAATCTATCTCCGGTTATCGCGAATGCTGAGCAGCGTATCGCGTACGCGCGGCGGCCGCACTGAGCGGAGACAAGCACTGAGCCTGGCTCGAGCGAAGGGCGCGCGCTGCACTGAGCGCCACTGCCTGGAGGGAGAAGAGGGGGGACGGCTGCCGTGACGTCAGTGGGGTTTGCGCGCGCCCTCCCGCACACTGGATCGAAATATCCATACGAGATATTTTAATACACAAAAAATCCCGAATAGAAATTTATTTTAATTGATAAAAATTGTTCTTATTTCGTAATTCTTAATTAATACTCGATATTTTATCGATGTATGCTGAGAGACGAGCCTGCATTAAGTGGAAGAAGATACGTGGATCAAATTTTCTTCTTATGCATGATTGAAGAAAAATGTATGGCATAAAATAAGAAACTGTACTGTACGCTTGTGGACTTGGAAAAGCATATGACCAACTGACAAAAAGATAATATTGAATGAAAATGGTGTCGCATGTAAATTCATACATGGTATTACATCGTTACATGCTTAACCCTTCCCTTACGGTGTTAAAATTGAAACGCGTGCTCCGGTGTTGGGTAGTGAGTACGCGATCAAAAATTAGCGATTTTAAATCGGAAAAATAAGAACATTCATAGATAATCCCCTTAATTAATTATAATTGAAGTTAAAAATTATAATAATTGAGATTTATTTGCTGAAAACATTAAAAAACCATCTGGCAACGCTCACGGAACGGGCGTACGTCTAACCTATTTGCAAACCTAGAAGCTACTGTGGCGCGGAACGTCAGTCGCATACCCCGGCGCTTACGCCTTTGCTTGCGACGTTGAGACAATTCAGTTCCTCGCAATTCAGTCTAGTATGCAAGAGTGAGATGCGAATATAGTGTCGCGCTTCCCGCATACTATTCACCTATCGTCAAGACGAGGCACTCGCAGCGTTTAAATGCGAATTTGTTTTCGATCTTTACAAAACACCTCGATGTAGTCGATAAATTCTGATTATTATTAACATTATTTTTTAAATCAATGCGTAAATATATTATGGAGGAATACCTAAAATCTTAACCTTGTATTTATTATATTTATAGAGATATTGATGGTTATTAGAAGCAACGTGTAGAAGATACCCAACACAAGGAAGGAAAGGTTAAAGTAGAGCATATATTAGAGTGAACTGTGCCTCGAACGAGTGGTTTAATTTTTTTTTTAAATGTAAAGCAAGGATGTGGAATGTCACCCTGGTTATTCAATATTTATATAGACTTACGGGTTAAAGATCTCCAAAGGTTATTATTGGGTGGCATTTTGCTCATATTATCAACATTTACCACACAATTTACACAACACTCAATTTATTTACAGTTTTATCGAGCTTTTATCAATAAATTTCATTGGAATATTCTTAAGATGTCATTATGAGCAGCCAGCGTTGCTACGGTATTTTCTCTGATAATGCAATGGTCTGTAAAAACATTGTAAACTCACTCAAATAACTTTTGGTACTCTCTTTCATTTCACGGTTTATGTTACTTACACTTTTCAACATAATTCGTTCATTTCTATGATGCCACGTAACAAATCCGAATGTATGAATCAGATATGTTTAAAAGCGTGTCAGACAGAGAGAGTCTTCGACCTCAGCAATGAGCCTTCGGTTTAAGAACCACTGGAAAAGGCAAGTAATTCACAGTTCGTCATTAAATAAATAAATAAATAAATATTAGGTTTATTGACAGCAACACAATATGTACAAGATCACACCTGAATAACACTTCTAAAAACACATAAGTTGTAGACAATACATCAAACACAGAAGCTGTCAAAAGGTCTGGGCTCATCTAATAGCATCCCCTCGGCCAAAATACACCCCACAAATATAGGGCGAACCCAGCCACGGGGACACCAGATGTTTTTCAGCCCACACCCTTAAACAAGTAGAAACAGGAATATATACAAAAAAATAAACACAGAAAATAAATATAGTAGATGACAAAAAAGAAAAAAAAAGAGAAAAAAAAAACACATTCAAGAGAGAACACACCAAAAGGTCCGGGCTCATCCCACAAACATTCCCACGGCCGAGATACACCCCACCAATGTAGGGCGAGCCCGACCGCAAGGGCATCAGGGGGCTTCCATCCCACACCCTCGCATATCTAGATTAAAGAATAAATATAATAAAAAAGAAAAAAAAAAACAAAAACGTATGGCAGAAAACAAAATAAAAAGTAAACCCACATATACCACCTCAGGTTAACTGTCAGCAAGAACGAGAAGAAAAAAAAAAAAGAAGAGAAAAGCCTCAGAGGAGTCCAAATTTTACATAATGACAAATGGGAAGTAAGATAGTTGAGACAACATTGAAATAGTTAGGCAGTAATACATTGAAATAGATAAGCAGTTTTAAAAGAATTAATGAGGAAATGACGCACAAACACGTATGCACAATCCTCGATTCACCACCAGCGAAAAGAAAGAAAATAAGAGAAGAAAAGCAAACAAGAGACCCATTAACCACTGAGAAACCCATTAACCACCCAGAAGATAACGCCTTAGAGCATCTCTGAAGGTATAGCTATTCACCCGCTCCTTCAAGGCCTGGGGCAACTCATTCCAGCATTTGCTGGCTGAATATGAGAAGGATCCCCTGAACAGTGTTAGGTTATGGTTTGGGATAAGCAAAAGAGTCTCATTGCCTCTAGTCTCGTAGCCGTGAAAGTTTCTGGACCAATTCAGTTTTTCGAAGAGATAAAGTGGCATTTTTGTACTGGTAATTTTATGCATGAGTACGCTTAAGTGAAGAAACCGTCTTTGTTTCATGTCAATAATTTTAAAAGCTCTCAAAAAAGGGGTGATGTGTCCTCTGGGGGGAATGTTGAAACAATACCTACGGCAAGCATTTTGCAATCTTTGCAATTTCCGTTCGGTTCTTATTGCATACATTAGAAATACTACCACACTTAGACAGGCAACAACACTTGCAATCTTCTAACGCGTGCGAGTATTATTATCAAACACACTTTTTAACATGATTAATATCCTCTTTTTATTATTTTTTGTAATCGAACCCAAAACCCAGAGTGAAAGATCAGTGTCTTACCAACTACGCCACAGAGGTCATCAGACGTTATTAAGAGACTGGCTTATATTTAAATTCATCTTCATCATCATCGTAGTATGTTTAATGCTGAACATCGTTATCCTCTGCTTTGTCTCAAACTCAGCGCACCACCTGTCTCCACTCCTTCCAGTCGTGGGCCATGTTAAATGCAGCGCTTACAAAGGATCCTATTAACTCATTTATTTGATCTCTCCGTCACATAAAAAAACCTTATTCTTGCTCATTTTCCCTCAACTGTCCATGAGATCACCAGCTTCTCTAGACACGCATATTTTTTCTAGCAACATGCCCCAAGTATGTTTTGATTATTTTTCTGCGTGTTGTCGAAAGTCTTTAGGTAATCTCCAATTCTTGATGATAGAGTATTTCACTATTATATAAAATTCTTAACTATTCCGCCGCTTATCTTATTTAATGTTTACTATGTATACTGGTTATAAATTTTGCAAAGGTCAATAATTATTTGATTTTTATTGCGACTGCGTAACTTCCTTTATTTACATTTGCATGGTTAGTTGGAAGAGTTTGCCACCTGGAAATAAGCCCTTGATTATTTACAATGTTTTACAATGAAGTGTTAAATAAGTTTTTTTACAATGAAGTGTTAAATAAATAAATATTTTCAAAATGTAAGAGTACACTTTTTAAAACACAAAAATATTATTTTTATCTGTGACATGATGGTTTTTGACCCACTGTGCCCGGTCCGGCAAGCAACGCAGAACAGAGCCGGTACCGGGCGCACCCCCGGACCAGGCGTCGTTTCTCTATGCTATTTGAACTCCTTCCTAACTAACGGGCACTGTGAATTGTCTTTCGAGATAGAATTGCATCGTTACGCTCAGACAAATGTTGAGTGTGTGGTTTGCTCGAGGATCAAATTATCTCGTATTATTTATTGACAAAAATAAACGACACTTTGGTGTCCTTTACATATAAATAAATAAATAAATAATAGGTTTATTGATAGCAACATAGTATGTACAGATTATATTTAAATAACACTTCTAAAACACATAAATTGCAGATAATACATTAAATACAGAAGCTATCAAAAGGTCTGGGCTCATCTAATAGCATCCCCTCGGCCAAGATACACCCCACCAATATAGGGCGAACCCAGCCACGGGGACACCAGATGTTTTTCAGCCCACACCCTATCAATTATGAAACAAAATATGACGTGCTGTATTATATTGTATACAGTACAACCTGGTGGACTTATTGCTATGTAATATCTGCCAATCAACCAGAAAAATGTTTAAGAGACCTTAACCTATCCCTTACTGTGCTAAAACAATATTTGCGTTCCGGTGCTGTGTATTCAATACACATGTAAAAATGAACTATTTAAAAGCGTAAAAATAAGAATATGCATAGCCAATCGCTTAAATTAATTAAATTTGAAGTCAAAAGTGGTGATAATTGAAATTTAATTGCTGAAAACATGAAAAAAACATCGGCCGACGTTCACAAAACAGGCGAAGAGACCACTTCAAATGCATGCCCGAGAGCTACTGAAGCGAGAGAAGCGAACGAACTGATATTCTATTTCTTGCGTTCCCATACACCGAAGTAGAGCGAGAGTGAGAGGTAAATAGCGTCGCTTCTCACCCATAGCGGTTTTTTTAGAATGAATATACCTACGTCACACACTGGCACACGTTTGATTGTATTGGTGAATTTATTCCCGATTTTCACAAAATATCTCTGATGTGGACGATAAGTGTTAATTATTATTATCATTATTTTTTCATTCAATGCGTAAATGTATTACGGAGGAATACCTAAAATCTGAACCCAGTATTTATTATATTTGTAGAGATATTAAAGTGTTTAGAAGCAATGTGTACTAGTTACACATCACAGGGAAGGAATGGTTATATTTTAGGTATTCCTCCGTAATACACTTACGCATTGAATGAAAACATAATATTAATAATATATTATAATTAGCACTTATTGACCACATCAGAGATATTTTGTGAAAATCGGGAATAAATTCAACAATACAATCAAACGAATGCCAGTGTGTGACGTAGGTATATTAATTCTAAAAAACCGCTATGGGTGAGGAAGCGACGCTATTCACGTATCACTCTCACTTTACTTCGGTATATGGGAACGCAAGAAATAAAATCTCAGTTCGTTTGCTTCTCCTGCTTCAGTAGCTCGCGGGCTTTCGTTTGAGGTGGTCGCTTCGCCCGTTAGGTGAACGTCGGCCGATGTGTTTTTTTCATGTTTTCAGCAATTACATTTCAATTATTATCACTTTTGACTTTAAATTCAATTAATTTAAGCGATTGGCCATGAATATTCTTATTTTTCCGATTTTAAATCGTTCATTTTTACATGTGTATTGAATACACAGCACCGGAACGCTTGGATTTTTTTTAGCACAGGAAGAGAAAGGTTAATGAAGCTTGATTACATACGTGTATATATTGCTTTGGAATACTTGCAAAAATACAGTTTGCTTTGTCTTGATAGTCTAGGAGGGACGTGAAATTAAATATCAGCCAAAGGAATGAACTATCAATCGAGTTGTTAATAATTGTATGTACCATAGATAAAGTAGATCGATATATTCTCTTCTATCAGAAAGTGAAATCATTTTATGGCTTTGAGGTATCTCTTCAGGACCAACATAATTGTTAGTTGTTATATGGGTTCTATAGTCAATATATTTGAAAAATATATATTGAACGCTTTCAATTCAACTTATAGGGATATTAAAGGAAGGGTTTCAAACGGGTGACGCGAATTCAAGGTTACTACGAACATACGAGTTAAAAGGATTTTTAAGGCGTTCATCTTACGAAACATTTTAGTGGCTCGTAAAATGAATCCTAGAATTTTTAGACTTTTACGAACAATGAAATCAATGTGTTCATTGTAAGTCGAATTTCGATCTAGATTTTTCCTAAGTCCTTAACCTTGATTTTTTATTTATGGTTCGATGCGATATTCGAATGTTAAGGGATTTTTTTTTCTTGACGTATATTTATTTATATTTAAACAAATTTGATTTTGTTTACAGTAATTAGATAATGGTTGCATTAAAGGAATTACGAGGCATATCCAGAAAGTAAGTATACTGAATTTTTGTAGGTTACAATTTTTTTTATTTAAACAAAAAAATTACGTGGTTACCGTAGTACATATGTAAGCTATTTTTCGACATAGTCGCCATTCCTCTCAATGCAGGTGGTGAAGCGGGGTATCAACTTTTTTATGCCTACCTTGAAGTAGTTTCCCGCCAACCCCTCCGTCCACTTCTCCACCTCCTTCTTTACCTCCTCGTCGGTTGAAAAACTTTTTCCACCCATGTGCAGCTTCAGGGAGGTAAAGAGATAGTAATCTGAAGGTGCTAGGTCAGGGGAATGCGCGGGATGGTTCAGGACATCCCATTTAAACGAGGCGAGCAGTTCCTTGGTGGCGTTGGCCGTGTGTGGTCTGGCATTGTCGTGCAGCAGGCAGACTCCCTTTGTCAGCATGCCTCTCCTCTTGTTTTGAATCGCCCTCCGCAATTTTTTTAGGGTCTCACAGTATCTTGCAGAGTTGATGATCTCCCCTTGAGGCATATATTCAATTAAAATTATGCCTTGACAGTCCCAAAACACGGATGCCATGATTTTCTTGGCTGAAATTGTGGTTTTGAACTTTTTGGCGGAGGGTGAAGAGGTGTGACGTGACCGTTTTTAAACTCACGACACCACTTGTACACACTCGTACGATTCATAGCTTTATCACCATATGCAGTTTTCCCCTCATTATAAACCTCAACCGGAGGTTTTCCCTTCCAATCGAGATAACGGATGACACCACGTATTTCGCACTTGGCGGGAGATTGGATTGACATTTTTCACCAAACGTGTTGTCGCGTCGACACTTCTCAACGTACTGACCTCGAACCGGTCTCGTTGCGGAAGGGAAGGGTCAGGCTACACGGAAGTGTAGCCAACATGTCGAAAATAAAATCCATCCGGTCGTGAGAGTCTCACTACACTTACTTTCTGGATACGCATAGTATATTTAAAGAAGAAAACATAGAAAGTCAGTGAAATCGTAGTTGTTTAAGAAGGTGTATGCATGTGGAAGAGGCGAAGGATGCGTGTTGAGATATGAAAGTCGGGCACTCTTTCCTCTCGGCCTACTCCAACAGTGAAATAGTGTGATGGTATGTATATTTGTAAATAATATATTCATGTCCTCTTGTAATTTCTAGCAATCGTTGATCGATTCACTTTTTTATTTAAGTTTGTGTCATCTGCGAACAGAATGACTTGTGAAGATTTTACATTTGAGGTTTAGTCATTAATTACTTGTATAAATAAGGAAAAGCAGAGGGCCTAAATTCGAACCTTGTGGAACTCCAGAGAAAACAGGTATACAGCTTAATTGGAATCCCTTGGCAGCCACGTCTTGAGATTTATTTCTAACATACGATGAGAACCAGCGGCGGCTGGTCTAGAGGTGCGTTGGTGCGCTGAACCGGAGAAATAATTCACAATAATTAAATTATATATTCGCAAACATGACTTCCAAAAATGTTAAATATTTGTATAGATTAAATATGTATAAGATTACTGACAAATAGTACGAGGATTTTTATTTAAGTGAAAATTTCAAAAAAATTTAAGTAAAATTTTAAAAAATATTCCTTTCAAATTGACCGACCAAGTTTACCAATACTACCGGAGCGATCTCAAATACGCACCGGACGGAAACGCAGATTCATATAGGGCAGACAGAGACATGCGGTAAACCGTGAAACAGCGATATTTCATTATTCGCTCAGCGTCTCGAAGTGCGTTGGTGCTCAGCACACCTCGGGACCAGCCGCCGGTGATGAGAACTATCTTAACAAGTTACCAAGAATTCCACGTTCACAAATTTTAGATAAAAGAATGGCATGATTTATCTTGTTAAAGGTTTTAGCGAAGTCCATGTATATTGCATATACGAGTACCTGACACAAGTTGTGCATTAAATTTCCTACATAATGAGTAAATTCTAATAGATTCGATTCAACTGATTTTTTTATTAAAAATCACGCTGATTTGGTACAATGTTAAGTCTCACAATTGAAGTAATTTGATATATCTTAATTTTCTCCAAGAGTTTACTCAAAATAGGTAGTTTGAAAATAGACCTATTATTTTCAAAATTGGAATCATCTTTATGGGTAGGAGTAATAAAGAACCGTTATGGATAGGAGTAATAAAGAACCTTTATGGATAGGAGTAATAAATAACCTTTATGAATAGGAGTAATAAAAAACCTTTATGGATAGGAGTAATAAAGAACATTTATGGATAGGAGTAATAAAGAACCTTTATAGATAGGAGTAATAAAGAGCCTTTATGGATAGGAGTAATAAAGAACCTTTATAGATAGGAGTAATAAAAAACCGTTATGGATAGGAGTAATAAAGAACCTTTATAGATAGGAGTAATAAAGAACCTTTATAGATAGGAGTAATAAAGAGCCTTTATGGATAGGAGTAATAAAGAACCTTTATGGATAGGAGTAATAAAGAACCTTTATGGATAGAAGTAATAAAGAACCTTTATAGATAGGAGTAATAAAGAGCCTTTATGGATAGGAGTAATAAAGAACCTCTATGGATATGAGTAATAAAGAACCTTTATGGATAGGAGTAATAAATGTTTTGTTCAGTTGTCAGGAAAGGGGCCGTTCTCTATTGAACGACTAAAAGTTATGAAAATTAGCTACGATAACTCCACTATACATTCTTGAATAAATATCGGGGGCAACTTATTAGTACGGGGTTCTTTCGTACAATTAATTGTTTTCATATAATTGCACACTAAACATTGATCGATATTAACCCTTCCTTCCCTGTGATGTGTTACTAGTACACATTGCTTCTAAACACCTTTAATATCTCTATAAATATAATAAATACTGGGTTCAGATTTTAGGTATTCCTCCGTTATACATTTACGCATTGAATGAAAAAATAATATTAATAATAATTTACAGTTATCGGCCACATCAGAGATATTTTGTAAAAATCGGGAATAAATTCACCAACACAATCAAACGTGTGCCAGGTTGTGATGTACGTATATTCATTCTAAAAATCCGTATGGGTGAAGAAGCGACGCTATTCACGTCTCACTCTTACTCTATTTCGGTATATGGGAACGCAAAAAATAGAATCTCAGTTCGGTCGCTTCTCTCGTTTATTAGCCAGCCAGCTTTCGTTTGAGGTGGTCGCTTCGCCCGTTTTGTGAACGTCGTCCGATGTTTTTTTTTTTTTCATGTTTTCAGCTATTAAATTTCAATCAATATCACTTTTGACTTCAAATTTAATTAATTTAAGCGATTGGCTATAAATATAATTATTTTTCCGATTTTAAATCGCTCATTTTTACATACTTATTGATGTGTATTGAATACACATCACCGGAACGGGTGGATTTTTTTTAGCACAGGAAGGGAAAGGTTAATATCAATTATAAAAATGTTATTACCTGAGTCTGAGGAATCAACATTTTCTATATTAGCAAGATGGTTTTCTACGAACATTGAATCAAAATAAGTATTTAGTTCATTTCAAATTGAGATCCCGTCATTAATGAGTCTCCTTAAGAGTAATAACTATTATTTTTTATCAGAAAATTACTTGAATGTCATGTTTACTTGGTGTTGTAATCAAATATCAGTGGTTCTAAACAAAATACGCGTTTAAACTTAGAAATTTAAAAACGCCGAAATTGTGCCGCGCACAGGATTCGTGGAATTTGATTTTTAACGCGGTGTACAAGTTAAAGGTTAATTGTTTATGATGCTTTTCATCTGGCAATCTATTTGAGGTTTTCTTTGATTTGACAAATGACGCTAATATTTTTTGGTTGTCCTTTAATAATTGCTCAATTCGCTGAACATAATTTTCGTAACAGACCTTCGTTAAATATTTTTAGGACACTGAAAATATCGTAATTTAGACCATTTTAGTATTTCTTCCAATTTTTGTGATTTTTTATACTTTTCATTAATTCACTTTATTAGAGCTCTAGTGAACCACACTGTTTTTCGTAATTTTAATCCATCATTGAGTTCTCCATTTATACGTACACTACACATATACTACTGTATTCGTACAGCGAGGCGATTACACTTCATCATTCACACCATACTCTTTCAATACTTCCCACAATTATAACCCCTCAATGAGTTCTCCATTTATACGTACACTACACATATACTTCTGTATTCGTACAGCGAGGCGTTTACACTTCATCATTCACACTATACTCTTTCAATACTTCCCACAATTTTAACCCCTCAATGAGTTCTCCATTTATACGTACACTACACATATACTACTGTATTCGTACAGCGAGGCGATTACACTTCATCATTCACACTATATAGTACGCTTTCAATACTTCCCACAATTTTAACCCCTCAATGAGTTCTCCATTTATACGTACACTACACATATACTACTGTATTCGTACAGCGAGGCGATTACACTTCATCATTCACACCATACTCTTTCAATACTTCCCACAATTATAACCCCTCAATGAGTTCTCCATTTATACGTACACTACACATATACTTCTGTATTCGTACAGCGAGGCGTTTACACTTCATCATTCACACTATACTCTTTCAATACTTCCCACAATTTTAACCCCTCAATGAGTTCTCCATTTATACGTACACTACACATATACTACTGTATTCGTACAGCGAGGCGATTACACTTCATCATTCACACTATACTCTTTCAATACTTCCCACAATTTTAACCCCTCAATGAGTTCTCCATTTATACGTACACTACACATATACTACTGTATTCGTACAGCGAGGCGATTACACTTCATCATTCACACCATACTCTTTCAATACTTCCCACAATTATAACCCCTCAATGAGTTCTCCATTTATACGTACACTACACATATACTACTGTATTCGTACAGCGAGGCGATTACACTTCATCATTCACACTATACTCTTTCAATACTTCCCACAATTTAAACCCCATCAATGAGTTCTCCATTTATACGTACACTACACATATACTACTGTTTTCGTACAGCGAGGCGATTACACTTCATCATTCACACCAAACTCTTTCAATACTTCCCACAATTTTAACCCTTCAATGAGTTCTCCATTTATACGTACACTACACATATACTACTGTATTCGTACAGCGAGGCGATTACACTTCATCATTCACACTATACTCTTTCAATACTTCCCACAATTTTAACCCCTCAATGAGTTCTCCATTTATACGTACACTACACATATACTACTGTATTCGTACAGCGAGGCGATTACACTTCATCATTCACACTATACTCTTTCAATACTTCCCACAATTTTAACCCCTCAATGAGTTCTCCATTTATATGTACACTACACATATACTACTGTATTCGTACAGCGAGGCGATTACACTTCATCATTCACACTATACTCTTTCAATACTTCCCACAATTTTAACCCCTCAATGAGTTCTCCATTTATACGTACACTACACATATACTACTGTATTCGTACAGCGAGGCGTTTACACTTCATCATTCACACCATACTCTTTCAATACTTCCCACAATTTTAACCCCTCAATGAGTTATCCATTTATACGTACACTACACATATACTGCTGTATTCATACAGCGAGGCGTTTACACTTCATCATTCACACTATACTCTTTCAATACTTCCCACAATTTTAACCCCTCAATGAGTTCTCCATTTATACGTACACTACACATATACTACTGTATTCATACAGCGAGGCGTTTACACTTCATCATTCACACTATACTCTTTCAATACTTCCCACAATTTTAACCCCTCAATGAGTTCTCCATTTATACGTACACTACACATATACTACTGTATTCATACAGCGAGGCGTTTACACTTCATCATTCACACTATACTCTTTCAATACTTCCCACAATTTTAACCCCTCAATGAGTTCTCCATTTATACGTACACTACACATACACTACTGTATTCGTACAGCGAGGCGATTACACTTCATCATTCACACCATACTCTTTCAATACTTCCCACAATTTCTCTCTTCGTACGCGATCATATGTTTCTTCTATGTCTACAAACGCACAGAATGCCTTTGAATATATTTTTGTTCTGATCCGTGATGGCTTCTGTCTATATATGACCTCTCTAGGTAAATAGGTTAAGATACATACATGTACTTGTATTCAGGGGCGACTCGTGACTTTAAAAACAAGTGAGGTATGATGAGGCTGAAGTCCGCCCCCCCCCCCCATTTAAAAAAAATAAATTAACTGTATATATTTTTAGTACAGTGAGGTCGAACCAAGAAAATACTAAGAATTATCAATTTTTTTATTGCGAAATTAAAATAAAATCATTTTTATTCAAATATAAACATTAACAGAACTATCATTATAAAAAAACAAGTATTTTTCACAAAATAAAATGAAAATATTTTTTATTAACGCATAAAAATTAAATAAACAAAACTCTTATTATAAAAATATGATTTTTTCACAAAATCAAATGGAAATCGTTTTTATTAATATAATAGATGAACATGAAAAACAAAAAAATAAACGTCACTCATTACAGCGCGGGGCAGGCGTGTTCCTGCACCAAACAGACCTTTACGTAGCAAAGGAAAAGCGACCTTCTGTGTACGGTAATACGGAACTTTTCTCTTTACCTCCACTGAGTGACCAAACACTATCAGATCTCGCGTCATAGTGACAGCTTAACTAAAGCTAGCGACCGCGTGACCACGGCAGATATAAAACTGCCCCGCCGCAACTCGTTTAGTTGTATGCGTGCATCGTATTTCGTACTTCATGCGCGTATATACTCGTATTTCACATCTACTTACCAGTAATAAGTTAATATCGTTTTTATTCAAATATTTATAAATCATTACGTGCAAATAATATTCCGAAAAACTAAGAATAATGACAATTATACCAATAATAAAAACACGTTTCAAAATCATTTCAGCTAATTATTATATTTTTATTAGGAGAAATGTGTGTGGGGCAGTGCCCCGGTTGCCTTTAAAGACGAGTCACCCCGGCTTGTATTTGTTTTTGAGGTGTTAATCTGCAAACCAATATTTAGTATTTTTGAGTGAAGAACATACAATTTGGTTGATTTTTTAATACAATAAAGAAAAGAGCTTCGCTAGCAATAGTGAGTATAATATTAGAGAAATGTAGCCGTAAATAATCCAACTTAAGGAAATGGTGCCTCTTAGAACTAGTCGCTAAAGTGCCAAACAATGTATCGAAGCAAAGCTTTCAGGAATAGTTCCGGAACTGCACATCGTTTGATATGGGGAGAGTAATTCAACTTGATACATATAATAGTAAAGGTATCACAGTGTTTGCTTAAATTTAACTTTTTCATTTCATTTCATTTTATAGGTAAGCTTTACAATCTTATTAAATATTTTATTGTACAGCATGGATACGCTAGCTTAGCCATTATACAACTAAGTTATAAAAGTGTCCGATCTGAATATGTGAAAGTGTACGAATATCAGCCCCATCTACCGCATGATCAAGTGATGGTACTGTTAAAATTTGAGGCATCTACTCTCAGAAGTATGTGTAAACTAAAGCCGATAAAAGTCGTGTTGTTTCGTTATATTCTGAAATGTCAAATAGTGAATACCGCACATATATCAAGTATCTTTTAAAAGATGAAAACAGTTTTGCAGAAATTAAATGACGTTTAAATACTGTCTACGGAGAGTCTTTTCCATCATATTCCATAGTGAATTATTGGACTAAACAATTTCACTTAAGCAGACAATCGATTGAAAATCATGTCACGCGTCAAGGCTGACCAACAGAAGCATTATCTCTGGAAACAGGTACATGAGTGATAGAGCAAGTGTTAAATTAAAAGACTAACATCAAAAGAAATAGCAACATTTCGAATTCTGCAGGATCATCATGACATAAATAAAATAAGCGAAGGGTTCAAAACTCTTGAGAGCTATGCAAAGGCAAAGACGTGTTGAATGTTGCAATGAGTGTTTAATGCTCTGCGATGGGGAAGAAAAATAAATATTTTAGTAAATTATCATATTGGATGAAACTTTGGTGTTGTACAATGATCCTTTATCAAAAAAGGACTAGATAGAGTGGCACCGTCTGGGATCACCATGACCCAAAAAAGTCGAGTTGAAGCTCTAAAAAAATATGGCAAATATATTTTTGGAGTTGTTAGAGAATTCTACTAACTGACTTCAAATAGAAGAACATTACGGTTACTGGCGAGTATTATGCGTCATTAATGCCATGTTTACACGAGCTTAGTACTTGTCATTAGTGCTTCTCACTCGCACTTGTCACTCGTACTTGTATCCACGTGTAAACAAGCATATTAGTACTAAGCATTAGTAAATCTGGCAAGTGCAAGTGAATAGGAGGCCGATTTATTTTCTAAGCGACAAGTAGCTACCCCTACCACAATTCAACTAAGCACTTGTCGCTTTCAGAGTCATCTAAACAGCCGCGGCAAGTGTTTAGTGACAAATTGAAACGGCAAGTAAGCGCACGTGTTCGTTCTTTTTTGGTATTTGAACACATTTCTCAAAACAAGGCGGCGGCGGCGGTTGTCCATTCCGGACGGATGTCGTGCTACTAACATAATATAGTACATCTTCCTAACATCAACGTGTAAACGATTTCTTCTTAATTGTCACTAAGCAGCTTAGTACAAACGATAAATAGTTCATATGTTTATGCCTTTAGGGAAATGCCCCTTAAAGGTATATGATGATTTTGATTATTGGTAAATAAATAAAATACGTTAAATCGCAATGCGGAAGGAGAGAGTGAATGAATACTTTATTTGATAGTACGTGGTTATTTATAATATTTCAGAATGGGCGCGGGAGTGCGCCCGCGATATACTTTTATCTCGCTTCTGTGCGTGCAGAAATGGTCAATTGAAGTATTGTAGATATCGTAAATAGTATTGTAGGTAACAATCTATTTACGGAACCGGCGAGACAGCGTGATGCTTTCTAGTATGGAATGCGGCGCGATGCGCGGCCGGCCTCATGTCGGGCATGTGACCTTCGGACTGTTTACTATAATTTATCGAGGTGTCCGAAGTTCGTTTCGTCGGTCATTGACCGTATGTATACGACAATATTCGGCGACGACCGTGGTTCCCACATTCCTATAAATTTTATAAATATGAATATATTTTGCGACCATAACTTGCTTTATTTACTTTTGTCTACTTGGCTGGAAAAGATTGCCACCTGGCAATAAATGAAGTGTTAAATAAACTTATATCATAATAATTTTGTTATTATTATTATGAATAATATAATAACAAATAACATTTGGATGTAAAAAGTTAAGATATAAAACGAGACCGAAACTCGCCAAGAATATTGAACAAACATGTTAACTATGACCTGCATAGTTCCTTTGAATATTTCTGCTTCAATAGTTTTTTTGTATTCAGATGAAACATTTTCCGTGAAAAACGTGTCAGCCATTCAGAGATACGTTCCGAATTCATATATTTTATTTGTTGAATATATTTTTTATCTAAAGCACGCTATACATAATTCGTATTCCCACTAGATCCACAAGACAGCTCAATCCCTTTTATACCGAAAATTGCTATACTTATTATAAAATTAACTCTTCTATGATATAATTCGTATGCAAAGACATGGAAATGAGTTTTGCAACAATTTAGATATTTTTAATATAAGTATAAGTATTTAATATAAGTATTTAGTATTATTATTATTACTATTATAAGACGACCTCCATGGTCTACTTCAGAAGACTCTTCTTTTAGCTCGGGGGTTATAGGTTTGATTCCCGTTGATTCTATTTTTTTTAAAGAGTTCCAGTCTCGTTTTCACTTAAGATATATATAAAATCTTTCTGATTTGTTGGAAGAGATTGCCACATAGCAATAAACCCGCTAGGTTGTACTGTATGCAATGGAAGTGTAATTTAATAACGGGAGTGTAACAAAATATTTTTTATTATGGGCACTCGAAGATACAATCTCTGTAGCCTAGTTGGTAAGACGCCTATCTTCCAGCCCGGGGGTTACGGGTTCGATTCTCGTCGGAACGCAGGTTGTTTTAAAAAGAATTCCAATCTGGTAACTCGGCTTCTTTCGTTAATTTTTTTCGTCAACGTTTCACTCACATATATCAATGTTGGCACTAATACACTGTCGCCATTATGTTTTCCCAAATATTTCGACACATAAAGACTGGATCAAATCATTCTTATAATTATTTTCGTATTTGCCAGAATAACACAACAATATTTAAAAATAGCTACTAACTTTGTACTCTCCTTTATTAATATAAACAACGTAATATAAACAAAACATTAAGGACAATACTTTGCCTCTGGAGTTGAGTAACCCTGCATCAACATGTATGAAGCTTTTAATTCTGCAAAGCAACTTGCATATCATTCTAATAATGAGGCCATGTGTTTTCTATATCTCAATATCTATCCATAAAATTCCCACAAAATTCTCAAAGATTATTAAATAATTTTAAAACGATGACTGTAATTTATTATTACTATTGCTTTTTGTATCTTCATGTTAGTTTAAGATAAAGTTGTATTATTTGTCAATAATTTTAAGTACTTTATAACCTGTCACATGTTCATTTGTATATAAAGACACTGTTGTGTCGTTAATTAAATAAATAAATAAATAATTAAATGACGAAATATGAAAACCAACCAATATTCCAGCTGTCTCAGAACAGGCCACGAGTCTAGTGAGATGGCTGATATAAGCCGTATTCTTGTGTAGAATATCTTTAAAAAATAACGAAAAGCGGTAGCCAAAATGTGTATACGAGCGTATTGTTAATTCTTGAAACAAACTTTCCAAAGTGTTGTCGCAAAAGCTTAGATTAAGGGTGACTGAAGAAAATTCGATCACCCTTGTAGCCTTTTTGATAAGATGTTTATTTTATACCCTGCCTTTTCATATAATCCCTTCTTGAATGTTTTTTTTATATTACATTAAAATTTTCTTTTCGGGCATGACATACATCAATATGGCCTTAAATATTTTTTTTTTATTTTCTCTGAGAAAGCTTAATCGCAGTGTCCTTTACACATATTTACAATACATAACTGGTATTTGGTATTTTCTCAAACGATAGAAGAGTTAAGTAGGGATATCGAATGATGTTTAGATATAGAAAATAAAGTCAATGGGGCACTAAAATATCGGGCAAAGATAGATCACAACAGTGTTTTACTATTAACTTTGATGTTCATGAGTTAAACGTTGAACATGGAAAAACCTGATAAAAGCCAAATAAATGCTGTAGAAATGCCTACACTAAGAACAAGGAATGGCAGAATACGGAATATAGCGATTAGGGATGAATGTGATTATATTTAAAAGAAGAAAACGCAAAAAGTCAGCGAAATCGTAGGAGTTCAATGAGGCGTATGTATGTAGAAGGGGCGAAGGATGTGTGTCGAGATAGGAAAGTCTGCTGTTCTGTCCTCTCTGCCTACCCTGACAGTAAAATGTCATGATGGTATGTATGTATGTAATGTATAATTTAAAAAAATATTTCATTTTACTTTCAAACAACATTGAGTGTAGTATCACCGCACCACTGACAAAACTAAATATGCACGTTCTAATCAATAACTCATAAATCAAAATAGGCCATCCACCCAAACTAGGATGATCTGTGTCACCAAATTAAAGTAATTATGCAATTATATGAGTCAAGATAATAAAACTAATTTAAAAAAATTATAAATCTAGATAGGTTTCAACTGAGAAAGCTTCAATAATTTAACTAATTGTAAAAGTTCCACGAAGAAAGAAGAAACGCAACATTCAATGGACGCGGTTAGGCCGAGGCCACACCAAAGTGCTTCGTTAGGTGCTAAGCTAGGTTTTACGTGATTCATATACAAGGTGACTTCATGCCTGGCCACACCAAAGTGCTACGCGAAAATAAATTTGAAAGTTGGGAGCGGTTGAGTCAACACACGATGTCACTCTCAAAACTAACCAATTTCATTACAACTTACCACCTTTGTTTACTTTCTGTGCAACTTCATTCCAAAGGGATTTTATTACAGGTATATTTTTCAATAATTTGCTCGATAGGTTCGACAAAGGCTCCCTTTTATACACAGCTGTCATTAAAACTTCCGCCATCTTGTAAATTAACCAACACGTCTGTTCGCTAGGAGATTCACTCGATGACTAATCGTCATGCAACGTGGCACGAAGCGTGCAGTGTGGCCACTGCGATAGTATGCGGTGCGTTGGTTCGCTAGGATATGTCGCCTAACTCGCAACATAGCTCTAAACATCAAGCGAGGCTCCTACCTGTGTGGCCGAGGCCTAAAAATATAGCTTTTAGTAAATCAAATCTATCTCGCAAAGGACAATCGAAAAATTCATTGTCTATAGTTTCATCATCCAGGGACACTCCACAATATCATTATCATACGTTTTTATTACTACACAATTAATCTACTGTGGTGGTATAGGCAGAGAGAAACGAGCGCCAAACTTTATTACCAAGACACTGTCTTCGTCTCCTCCACATAACCGTGCCGCTGACATAACTAAATAAATATGTTCTCATTAATAATTCACATGTCAAAGATATTTTCACTATTGTATTGTATTACACTATCGTTGTATACAGTACAACCTAGCAGGTTTTTTTTACCATGTGGCTATCTCTTCCAAGCAACCAGAAAGATGGTATAAACATTTAAATGGAAAACCAGTCTGGAACTTTTTTTTTAAAAACTGGAATCGAGTCCGCAACCCCGTGGTCGCAAGAAATGTGTCTTACTGACTATGATATGGCACAGATATCGTCATCACTGTATAATAAATCAAATTTTTAAAATAAAATCATTTTATGTTCTGATATATTTTCAAAAAATTAAAACAAAAGTGAATAGAAACATAACATTACATAAATACACAGCATCACGCCATATCCTGACGGGGTACGCAGAGATGACAGAGCACCTGACTTTCCTATCTCGACACATATCCTTCACCTCTTCCACATCCATACACCTCCTCATACAGCTCTTACGATTTATCTTGCTTCTTACATTTCCTTTTTTTTTTAATTATCATTCACTTCATTAAACCGTACTTTCATTGGTCCTGCTCTTTCACGCCTTTCACTTACATTATCACAATATATTTGTTTTATTCATTCATACGTTCCACGTGCATAAACCATCTCCTTTATGTTACTCAACACATCAGCTTTAAGTTCAACTTCATTCCGTATTCTGTCATACATTGTCTCATCGTGTATTCTTCTAAGTGCACGTATTCCTACAACATTTATTACACGTACGTATTTCAGCACTCTTTTCAGTATTTTTCTACGTCCACGTTTCACTCCCGTACATCAAAGTTAATATTGAAACTCTGTTGTGGACTATCATTTTAGCAGATTTTCATACTGTACAGTTCTAGTTTATATTTCAGTGTCCAGTTTAGTTAGTTCCCTGTCGCTACTCACCATTCGACGTCCTTCGCAACTCTTCCATTATTTTTTTTTGTATCAGTGACAATGTACGACAGACTATGAAATGTGTGCTAAGAGATGAATGTGAATTTAAGGCGAAGATATGTTAAGTAAGATGAAGAAGTGCTGCATGAGATGGTTTGGATATGTGGAACGAATTACTGAATGACCAACAAAACATATATATGTTATAATGCAAATATGAGTGGAAGGGCTGTGAAAGGAAGACCAAGGAAAGTATGGTTGGCTGAAAGAATATAACGTAGAAAGTCAGATAATTTGTGAGAAGGTGTATGAATTTAGAAGAAACTACGGATGTGTGTAGGGATATGAAAATCTCGCACTTTTCCTCTCTGCCTACCCCTATAAGTAAATGGTTCGATGGCTTGTATGAATGTAATGACTTTGCAAAATCGATAAGAATAATCGAATTTCCAAATCATCGAAACACTCATTTGCGCGTTCTTTGGCTTGTGACGTATCAACTCTCGACGAAATATTATTTGTTCATACAACCGTATTTGTGCAAATGATGATACATATATCATACTACCTTCATCAAAAAGTTTTAGGACTGGCCACCGTGTGGCGCTGTCAGTCACCCGATTGGAATTCTTTTTTTTTTGTTAGGTTACCACATCTATCATTGACACTTCTCTCCAAATTTCAGCGTCATAGCTTGACATTTGTAAAAGTTACGCTGTACTGAGTACATCTTACCTTTGTGCGCGTTTTCGATGTTTTACAAGTTTGAAAATGGCATCAACTGTGCATCAACGAGTTTGAATTAAAATTTGTTTGAAAAACGGATTTAACGGTCCGCAGACCTTGAAAATGTTGGAGAAGTGTTTTTCGGTGGCACGAACGCTTCAGAAGTGGTCGTGAGTCGGTCGAGCATCGATAAAATCAAATAAATGTTGGCCGAAAACCGCAAATTGACCATCAGAGAGATGGCAGAGGACTTGAACATCGCTTATGGATCCGCTCAAGACATTTTGGTTAGTGATTTGGGCCTCAGACGTGTCGCTGCAAAACTGGTGCCGAAAGACCTCAATTTCATGCAAAAAAAAGGACCGCGTTGAAATCGCGAAAGACATGATTTCCATGAGTTTTTGACCAAAAACAACACGATTACTATACAGCAGCCTTCGAATTCACCTGATCTGGCTCCCTGCGACTTTTTTCTTTTCAACCGACTTAAAAAACCGCTTCGCGGAACGCGTTACAGCACCAGAGAGGATGTCATGAAAAAATCGAAGACGGCTCTGATGGACATACCGAAAATTGAATACCAGCGGTGTTTCGAGGATTGGATCAAGCGCTGGCGTAAGTGCGTTGCAGTCGATGGGGAGTACTTTGAAGGGGACCATATCGATTTTGATGAATAAACTTGTATTTTTGATTTTATGAATAAAGTCCTAAAACATTTTGATCAAGGTAGTATAGTATGTACAAGAACGCATTGTCAATAATCGTTTTTTACGTTTTTCGTCCGTTTTTATTTTTTTCTCTCTCATAGGAGTGCTTTATAGTGCTCAAGTAAATTTATAAGTATATCATCAACATCATTGTCAACCTGGGTCTATCCACTGCTGGATGAGGGTCTTCCCAAGTCGGCTCCAAATAATTCGGTTTTTTTGTTCGTTGGTGCTATGTTATACTGCCATGCTTCCTGATTTCACCTATCTAGCGTACCTTTGGACTTTTTCTGGACCTCTTTATGCCTCATGGGTACCATTGGATCATTTCGGATGTCCATCGGGGATCTGACATTCTTGTTATGAGTGTGTAATTTTTACTAAATACTTATTTGTGTATCAAATAAATGATACAGTTGTGGCGGTCGCCCACTCGAATACTGTGGGCGTTCATACATACGGTCAATGACCGATGAGATGACCTTCGCACTCCTCGACGAAATCTAAATAAACAAGTCCCAAGTTCACACGCCAGTCATTCAAGTCCGAAGTTCACCCGCCGAGCGGACCGCATTCCACACTAGAGAGAGAACGCACCACGCTTGTCTCGCTAGTTCCGTATTTGAATGATACCTACATACAACAATTAATCGTTTTGCATTCACAGAAACGTGACGTATGCATATCGCGAGCACATTCTCGCGCACATTCTAAAAATATATAAATACCTACGTTACTAATAAAATTGGACAGACTCTCTTTCCGCATTGCGATCTAACGTGTTTTATTATTTATCAACAAATCATCCTCATCATCTCTTCCCATAAGGACATATCCCTAAACAGTTATGAGGAAAAAATTGTAATGAATTGAAAAAACTATCTTGACAACTTTTGATACTTGCCAGTTCAAGTATATGTATTAGTGCGTATATTCTTGATAAAATGGGTCTATTCAAGAAATAGAGATTCACTTTATTTTCTGTTTAAAAATATATATTAACTCCTGTCAATATTTTTATTAATCATTGAGGTAATTTTCTCAATTAGGCAATTTGAAAATGGATCAATAAATGTTTGCGTTTAAGCTACCCGCCTCTTTTGAAAATAAAAAAAATCAGAGCGCTTTGCCAAACTGACGGAAAATGATCATATTCAATCAATAAGCAAATATTTGATTTCCATTAAAAGAAAATGCTTGTTTAAGTACGTATTTTTTTTACTTACAGTGTATAGAATGCCTTTCAAATAAATATTTTAATGATTCTGGTTTAACGAACATTTTTATAATATCGATAACACCTTTATCATACTCTATGGTTAAAATTTTATTTATTTTTTAACATTATGGTCAAACGAACTGTCATTTGTCACATTTGACATTTAAAATATTTAGAAATTTGCCGGCATATTATAATATTTTTCCACTAATGTTACAGAGTGTTTGTTACATTAATTTTTAAAACATAGATACTATGGCGACTTGTTCGAATGTTCTGAATAATCGGTACAGGGAATGGGAGATGTTGCTAAGCTCGCTGTCCTATAAGCTACATGATAAATTAACCGCCTCAAATGAATTTGATGCTTTTTCTACTATTTATAAAAGCGAGGGCGTTCGGTGAGATCAAAACTTGTATAATTAGAAATGGAAAATACAAATGATTTTGTTCCCAAAGACGTTTGAAATTAACATAACCTTACATTTCATAATAAAATGCTAAGATTTCAAAAACAGTCATTTTAAATTATGCCCATCACCTTTGTTATGCACAGAATTTCAAGGGTTCGTACTTTCTCTTTTGCATTTGTTATTGAAAAATAACGTTTGTTGTATGATTTTCATTTTGTTTATCTATCTTGCGAAATTTGCGCACATACTCGCCTTGCCTAACATTTCAAGTTTTTTCGTATTTATAGTTTTTTTTTTAAATTTTAAAATCAACAATTTCTTATCTGAACTTTTCTAGATTAGTTAGATTTCTTTGGCTTCAAAATCAACAATTTCTTATCTGAACTTTTCTAGATTAGTTAGATTTCTTTGGCTTCAAAATCAACAATTTCTTATCTGAACTTTTTTAGATTAGTTAGATTTCTTTGTCTTCATATTAATTACTAGTTGCAACCCGTGAAATATTCACGGAAGTAAAACAAATTCTACATTTTTGAAATACCGAATGGAGCAAGATCAGCTTAAAGTTTTTTGGGTTAATTAATGTTTAAAATAAAAAAGGTACAGGATTGATAAATCTCAAAAATCTCTTTATACACAATGTTTTGTGTATAAACATTACTGTTGTTCAATTTAAATCGTTGATAAAGTTTTCCTTGAAGACTTTTTTCAGATATATTGACTTGAATGTTTTCGCATTTCCGACATCTTAAAAAAGCCACATTTAATTGTCTGCGTTAAAAAAAAAGCATAAGATAAATAAACAATAGTAATTATAAGGTTCAATATAATAGGAAATAAATTAAATATTTAATGAATTACAATTCAAAATAAATTGGCATCGTCCCCTTTTACACCGGTCCGTTCAATATAATTTCAATCTGTTTCGAAGTATTCCTCTCTCGCTCTCTTGTATTCAAAATTCAATTCTCGTATTCTTTCTTTGGCGACAACCGTACGGGTTTTAGCCTATGTATATTATGATTTATTCTTTCTCATTTTCCAATTTCACAATCCTCTTTTCAACACCTTTGTGTTGTTAAATTTTCTCTGATTTGCTTTCTTGAAATTCTCCATAATAAAAAATAAGGAAAAGGGTCTCTGAATATACCATTCATATTTTTAATAGCCTTTCAAACTAATGCAATTCAGACCTTCCTATATCTTTCCTATACATAGGTAGTTTGTTTCTGGCTATTGAATAATTGACTTCAGTCACCCTTTTTTTCTTTTTTTTTATTGCCATCTGGATCAATTTGTGGTGCTGCGATGATAATCAAGTCAGTAATTTCCAAAGTGATGTCCACTCAGCCTTAATTCAAAGTTTTCTGTGAAAGTACTGGGAAATTGCTGGGCTGTTTGAACTCCAGGCATTAACCCTGAGAGCGCTACGAGAAAAAAATATAATTGTCTATCTAGTGCTGAGATATATTTACGATTCGGACGTTCGTGATAAATATTTATTTTAAGCAACAAAAAAACAAAAACCAAATACTTTTACAACATAAATATATTTTAGAATATGTACCCTTGTATTCTAAATGAATGATATTCATTTAGAATACAAGGGTAGAACAAATTTCTTCCACTGCTATAGCAGTGCGCCGATCTCTCAGGGTTAAACCGTTTTATAAGTTTACTGCGTTGCGAATCATTTACCTTCTCCCATAACATCTGACAAGTCTGTCGCCACTACCATTATTTTTACACTCAGGTCTATCACCTCCGGAGGAGTTCCTTTGGGCAATTCCTGCTTTGTCACTAAATGACTTCATATTTATAAAAAAATTAAGAAAATTTCGATTGTCAAGTGAAGATTGCGCTGAATGGGGACTTATTTTGTCTCCCATATCAGTGTGGGTGGTGGAGGGATCCAACTGAACTAATTAAATAATTATTGTTTAATCAGACACTGTTTATTCCAAAGTCTTGTTTGTGCTCCCTTGAAGATGAGGTGAAAGCCTTAAAACCGGTAGGGTTATACCGTTACAAAAAGTTGAATAAACAGTGTTTGATAAAACAAATTACAATGTCTTTAAACCTCCACAATGTTAATGCCTTAACTATAAACAATGATTACTTATTTAGTATAGTGTAATGTTCATTTTGATCTAGGTAGATGCAGGACAAGCATCCACACAAATGACTTTTTGCTATTAAATAGTTTGTTCTGTTTCTTTATTGCAATCACATTGCTTTTCAATATTAAATGTTTATCTGGCTGTTTTGCCGTAATCATACTGCCTAGCTAGAACCTTGTAGAACTATTACTTAAAAAGGAAGTCATAACCTAAAGTTGAAAAGTATATTTTTATCACTCATAAAAAATGTTTACATATAAAAAAATAATTTTTAAACACTCAAGAAAGCAAAAGATAATTTTATTGAAAGTTGCTTTTGTGTTTATTAATCAGTATATATATTTTTTTAGTAAAATATTCACCAAATGGCTATCAGATGTGAAAGCTGAACAGCTAAAAACTTGTGATGGGAGTGGAGAGAGTAAGCTTTCACTTGAAAAATCCAAGACCCTGTCTTCAGTGTGGAGGGAGAAAGGCAACCAGTCCCTGGCCACTGGGGACATATATAACTGCCTCAAGTATTACAACTTGAGCGTACTGGCAGCGCCGCGGGATGACCAAACTTTCCCCTTGGCTCTGGCCAACAGATCTGTGGTACTTATGCGAATGGCCAAATACAAAGTAAGCTATTGATAAGCTTTTTTACTAATTATAAATCATAATTTTACGTATCATTGCAGTGTCGTAAAATGTGATCTGCCTATTAATCTAGATGGCCACAAAAGTTAGGGCAAAGGGACCAGATTATGCTAAAAAGTTTGTCATTAAGGATCAAGTGTACAGTGGAAATTACGTTTCACATGAGATATAACTGTGTACTGTTATTGCAGGAGGCAGAGAGGGATACTCGTTTAGCTCTGCAGTGTGGTTACCCACCTGACAAAAAGGGAAAGCTTCTTGCACGCTTGCGCCATTGCAACCAATATGCACCTATTACAGGTATTTTTATTTCTTTTAAAGTATTAATTTCTATCTTTTGGTATCACCCTACCTGAGATCTATAGAAGTGTTACAGCTGACATAGGAATAACAAAATAAGTCCAAGATCTAAGAGACCCCATATAGGTCATTTGTCATAAATATTGAGATTAAATTCCAGAAATAGTTATCAATGTCTTTCAAGAAAAGGGAAAGCTTGGCAGAAATTAAATGGCGTTTAGATGCTGTGTGCAGAAAATCTTCTCCATCATATTCAACAGTGAAAGATTGGACTAAATAGCTTTGCTTAGGCAGAGAATCTATTGAAGATGACCCTCGTCAAGGTAGACCAGCAGAAGCACTCGCTCCAGAATAAGTTGCATTAGTGCAAGAGCAAGTGCTAGAAGATAGAAGACTTAAATTATTCGTCAAGAAAGGTTGGGCTTAACAGTTTCACTTATGCAGAGAAATTATAAAAGATGACCCTCGTCAAGGAACACCAGCAGAAGGACTGACACCTAAATCTTAAAAAGAATTTTTCAGTGGTATTAAAAATTTATTTGTTATAAAAAATGTATCAAACTATAGGGTGACTTGACTATATTGAAAAATTTAAAAATGATGACGTTTACCACTTTTGTATTTCCTTGTGCCGGAAACTTTTCAACCTTACTACTTGTGTTCTCTGATTTCTAGAGGTATTGGAGACTAATGCAGGTGGCAGTGAAGATGCAGTGAACAGATTGGCAAAGCAGCTACAGCGAGTAGATGTAGAGGGAAATAATTGTCCTACTCTCAGCAAGTTGCTCCCTGGCAAGCATCCTTCTTTAGAAGGAGCTTCCCCTACACTGGAGCTCAAGTAAGTGGCTTATTAATTAAATTTTAAATAAAATATTAATGTAATTTGTTTTATCAAACACTGTTTATTCCACTTTTTGTAACGATATAACCCTACCGGTTTCAAGGCTTTCACCTCATCTTCAGGGGAGCACAAACAAGACTAAATTCTGTTCGAACTGGTACCGATATACACGCTTCTAACGGTTGGGGACATTTGGGTTGAACACTGAGGGCTGAGGGAGGCATGGGACGATCTTGGCCAGCAGCGGAGAGATTTTTGGGATATATGTGTTTACCAGATGTTCGCCTCGATGTACTGACTTAGAAATTTTTAGAGCCTTCTAATCTGTCCAATTTATTTCCGTTACTACTGATATGTAAGAATTTGGCATCATCAATAGAAAAAGTATAGTTTTCACGGTGACAATGATTAGCCATTTCAGAATAAATTAGAGGATTTGTTAAGGTGGATTTGTGTTCAAGAAATCTCTTTTCAAAGGATCTTCCTGTCTTATAGAAATTATCACAGTCAGCACATAAAAGTTTATACTCACCACCACAAACAGTGTTTGATAAAACAAATTACAATGTCTTTAAACCTGCACAACGTTAATGCCTTAATGTATTAACTATAAACAAAATATAATATTAATGTATTATTTATAGTTAAAGCATTAACACAGTGGAGGTTTAAAGACATTGTAATTTGTTTAGTCAAACACTGTTTATTACACTTTATAAAACAGTATACAGTGAAACCCCGTTTTTACGTGCCCGGAATTCACATTTTCCCGCTATTTGCGTTCAATTTTTCCAATCCCGTATTATTTTAGTACATTTAGTACCCGCTTTTACGTTTTTATTTCCCGCAATTTACGTTTCAAATATTTAAAATGCAAATCAATTTATAAACATATTTAATTAAATGCGCGACGATTTAAAATATTTGAGATGAATATTAGGAAGCAGAAATATGTTGTGTCTATTTATAGACACGTGTGCACCTGCAGCGCTCATGGTCAAGGTAATACGATGCAATTGGTGGGAAATTTAGCGAATCAGAGGCAGGCAGACTGTATATGTATTTGGTCAATCTATGCTTGTGTTTTAAACGTGTCGGTCGTGTACATACAATTTCAATTGTCAATTGTCGTGTAGTTCGTGTGTCAATTTACATTTTTTTCATTTCTTTTAATTTTTCGTTGAATCCCTTCAAATAATGTCTCGGCAAAGAAAAATATTATCGATTCAAGAGAAAAGGAAAATTCTCGAAAAAGTTAATAAACACATTGGTTCACGTGTTTCGCTCGCGCGTGATTTAGGGATACCCATTACAACTTTGGCTACGATAATAAAAAATCACAAATCGATTGAAAAAAGTTTTTTCCGATTTGCGTGACTATCTAAAAAAAATAATTTACATTTTACATTTTTTTTTTCTAGTCTCGAATCTACGTTTTCCCTCCAATTACGTTTTTATTTATCAGTCCCTTCAAAAACATTAAAAATGGGGTTTCACTGTAACTGTATAATTATAAGGTGAAAACCTTGAAACCGATAGAGTTATACAGTTATATAAAGTGGAAGAAATAGTGTTTGACTAAACGAATTATAATATTAATGTCATATTTTATTCTCTTCATGTTTTGGGAAACACATTTAATAATTTATGAACCTTTGCAAAGTCTAAAAGCATAAAAGGAAAGAAATCTTACACTTTTGGTGAGATATTATCCTACAAAAGGACTCCATGCTGGAACGAATAGTACATGGCACATATTTCTGCTTGGAAGACAATTGTGAGATTGTTCCTACGCCTCATAGACTCAAGAGTCTGTTACTGCAGGATTGTCCTCCTGTGATGCTGAGCTCCAGCTATCTCTCCATCGTTTCGGGGGTCTCCCTGGTGGACGCCGTCTATCCGGCACCCCATGCAGAGCTATGTATGGAATTCTTGTGGAATTCATTCTCTGTACATGTTGTACTATGCATTCTCTGTACTATCTAAACTAATATGACATAATGTTGCATTTGTGAAGATGTTAAGTTAATTAAGTTGAATTATTTCCAGATATTCCAAGAAATATGGACGGTACATAACGGTCAACAGGGACATAGAGAAAGGAGAAACCCTGTTTGTGGAGAAGCCGTATGCTTTTGTGGCACTGCCGGGCTCGCAGGGCGTGCTGCCAGACGTCTGTGAGAATTGCTGCTCTTCGGGCGCTAGCGTCTGCCCCATACCGTAAGTGCTCATTTCTCCCGCCACTCCTATACCACAGATCAGTGGAAAGACTTATAGCGTGTTGCTTATTTTAATATGTCATGATGATCTTGATTTGTATTCAATGAATATAGACTCAGGAATGCGGATATAAATCGATAAGTGGACAGCGGGTAAATAAATAACAAGTCTGACAGCTGAGTGAATGACAATACTAATATCTTTATTTCTCGACGTGCGAGTATTTTATACCAATGAGTGAACCAATTCGCGCTATATATCTGCCTTGCTCTAGCGCATGAATCGGCGGTAGATTATTTATTTGTATTTGGAGATGGCTAGCCAATTCGCAGACACTGTAAATAGTAAATATTGTTGTTGTTCATATCGTGTGACAATCCTTGAATTCTTCATCGGTCATTGACCCTGTATGTTTACTATCTGACAATAATAAATTTAATTTTAATTGTGTTTAACAATTAACTTATTATTTTGACAATTATTCATTTACTAGGTAGGTATCCTACAGACTTTTATTGATTATTGAGTGTTATGATGCCTTGATACACAATATGTTTCAACAATATACGCTCAAAATTATGTTCAAGTTCCTTTCTGTCTATTAGTATTGTATTTTATGTTCAAGTTCCTTTCTGTCTATAAGTATTGTATTTTATGTTCAAGTTCCTTTCTGTCTATAAGTATTGTATTTTATGTTCAAGTTCCTTTCTGTCTATAAGTATTGCATTTTTAATATATTTTTTGTATCTGGATTCTGATCACCTTCGATTAATATTTATTTTGCTTTTGTAACTATTTTAATTTCTACAATTTATTATGTATAAGTTAATAATGTAGTAAGAATATTATAATTTCAAGGTGAATTATGATATATCTCAACATATCTTTATTATCTAATGCAAGAGTTCCCAAAGTGGTCGATATCGACCCCCTGGGGTCGATTTGATTTTTCTAGGGGTCGATAGTTTCAATAAAAAAAATTGAGGATCGACGACAGCAAAAATAGACCCCCTTACTACTGCTATTTGTTTGTTACTTCAAAATATCTACGATTTCAATAGGTACCTAATTAAGAAGTAAAATAATTTAAAAAAAAAAACACTTTTTTTATAAAAACACATTACATACCAAACTTGTGAATGAAAAGGAAAAATGTGTCATTAAAAAAGTCACACAAAAATGAAAATGCATGCATGAAAATACATGTAACACATTGATCAATAAGTCCCGGGACTAACTACTAAAACAACATTTTTTTGCCAAAATTCTTCTTTATTCATCAACATATTTTACTTCAAGAGTGATACATTAATTCCGACGCTTTCCTATTTTTTCTATGCCAGCCGTGTAGAACGATTTATCTTTGGTTTCAAAATAGGCGTTAGTTTCGGCAATCACTTCTTCATTGGAGCCAAATCTCTTTCCATGGAGCATCTTTTTGAGGTCTGCGAACAGCCAATAGTTGCTGGGGGCCAAATCTGGAGAATACGGTGGGTGAAAAAGCAATTTGAAGTTCAACTCATGCAATTTGGCCATCGTTACCATCGACTTGGTACACGGTGCACTGTCCTGATAAAAGAGAACTTTTTTCTTCTTCATATGGGGCCGTTTTTTTTGCAATTTCTGCCTTCAAACGCTCCAATAACGCTACGTAATATTGACTATTGATAGTTTTTCCCTTTTCAAGGTGATCGATGAATATTATACCATGCGCATCCCAAAATACGGAGGCCATAACCTGCCCGGCCGACTGTTGAGTTTTTGGTCGCTTCGGACGACTTTCACTGGCTGCTTTCCACTCAGCTGACTGCCAATTTGATTCCGGAGTATAGTGGTAGATCCAAGTTTCATCCATTGTCACATACCGACGCAAAAACTCCTGTTTATTTCGCGTAAACAACGCTCTGAATCATCGATGCATTGTTGTTTCTGTTCTAATGTGAGCAAACGCGGCACCCATTTCAAAAAAGCTTTTTCATGAGCAAATGTTCATGCAAAATAGTGTAAACACTACCAAATGATATCTTCAGGAAGTCAGCTATCTCACGCGACTTTACTTTGCGATTTTCCATCACGATTTTGAGGGTGTTTTTTTATGTTTTCTGGTGTAACAACCTCATTTGGACGACCAGAGCGTTCAGCATCATTTGTGTCTGTACGACCACGTTTGAAATCAGCATACCACCGACAAATAGTTGTTTTCGACGGAGCAGAGCCCGGATAACACTTTTCAAGCCATTGCTGAGTTTGAACGGTATTTTTTCCCATAAAAAGCAATGTTTTATCAACACACGAAATTCGGTTTTTTCCGTTGTTTTGAAAATAGCAAAAGTAGCGTTACTAAAACCACTGTAACTCAATGACGCAATGTCGGAACGTCATGAAAGTTTGACACGTAACTTCTAAAGACTGGTACTAACTGAGAATGGTATGGATTTGTTATTAGAGACGCCATCTGTTGGTTAGTCTCGGGAATTGTTGATTGATACGTTATCTCAAACATGTCTGGGCATTTTCTTATCGAACGTATCGAAGCAAGTGCGGACATGAAAAACCGTCGCATGTTATCTAGTGAAATATTTAAGATTGAGTACTGTACAAACCTATTATTTTGAGTAAATAAAGTAAATGACTAGGGGATCGATGGTTTTTTTGAAAGGGTCTGCGGCCGAAAAAAGCTTGGGAACTCTTGATCTAATGGTTAATGGTAATTTGGAAAAACCTGAAATTATATACATATCACTTGATTATTAGTCAGAAGTACTGTTGTTACATTTAATGAAACGTGATATGCTTGCAGATGCAGTGACTGCGCAGGATCAATATATTGCAGTGAGGAGTGTCGACGTGAGGGCTGGCAGCGCTTCCACCGCTGGGAGTGCTGGGGCACACGCACTTTGCTTTGGCCCACTATTGGTATTGCACACCTGGCACTCAGGTACATATTTTTTTATAAGGGACAAGAGTGTTTACCTTCCCGTGCACTGTGACCAATGCTAACTTGTTGTGCTATCATACTACCTTTAATATTGACCATACGCCTGCAGTTTGCAGATGCTCTAATGGAATTTTAATACGTCCATCAGCCGGTATGCTGATAGATCTCAAAGTAGGGAAAAACCAGTTTGGAGTTATACAGAGCAGCAAGAGTATCACACCTGCATTGTATAAGTTATAATGTTTCTTTTTCTGTGTGGCCCTCTCTCAATCTGGGGTCATCTCTGATGTCAGTAAGGTGCTTCCTCCTGCGCCACACTTTCCTGCACTGCCCTACTACAGTTATTTTATATCGCTGGGAGTGCAGCAGTAGCATGTCTCTGTCTGTCGAATGTGAGTTTCTAACTCTATCCCAACACTATCTGTCGAATGTGAGTTTCTGACTCTATCCCAGCACCAGCTGTCGAATGTGAGTTTCTGACTCTATCCCAGCACCAGCTGTCGAATGTGAGTTTCTGACTCTATCCCAGCACCAGCTGTCGAATGTGAGTTTCTGACTCTATCCCAGCACCAGCTGTCGAATGTGAGTTTCTGACTCTATCCCAGCACCAGCTGTGGAATGTGAGTTTCTGACTATCTCAACAAGCATACAAATTTGTAGTTCAGCAACCATACAAATCAAACCCAAATTTCCAAAGCAAGTAAATCAAAATTCCAAGACGATCAGCTAGTTTAATCTGCTAAAGCCTTTTACGCAGAAATTTATATACGAGGCGTATCCAGAAAGTAAGTGTACTGAGGCTCTCACGACCGGATGGATTTTATTTTCGACATGTTGGCTACACTTCCGTGTAGCCTGACCCTTCCCCTCCGCAACGAGACCAGTTGGAGGTCAGTACGTTGAGAAGTGTTGACGCGACAACACGTTTCGTGAAAAATGTCAACCCCATCTCCCGCCAAGTTGAATCGAATGGAGGCCGGGCAAGAGTTTTTGAGGCGCTGCAAACTCCATGGAGATGAATTTCTCCACTCCATCGTTACTGGAGATGAAACTTGGGTTGCACACTACACGCCTGAAACCAAAAGGCAGTCTCAACAGTGGCGTCACACCTCTTCACCCTCCGCCAAAAAGTTCAAAACCACAATTTCAGCCAAGAAAATCATGGCATCCGTGTTTTGGGACTGTCAAGAATATATGCCTCAAGGGGAGACCATCAACTCTGCAAGATACTGTGAGGCCCTAAAAAAAATGCGGAGGGTGATTCAGAACAAGAGGAGAGGCATGCTGACAAAGGGAGTCTGCCTGTTGCACGAAAATGCCAGACGGAACTGCTCGCCTCGTTTAAATGGAATGTCCTGAACCATCCCGCGCATTCCCCTGACCTAGCACCTTCAGATTACTATCTCTTTACCTCCCTGAAACTGCACATGGGTGGGAAAAGGTTTTCAACCGACAAGGAGGTAAAGGAAGAGGTGGACGGAGGGGTTGGCGGGAAACTACTTCCAGGAAGGCATCAAAAAGTTGATACCCCGCTTCACCACCTGCATTGAGAGGAATGGCGACTATGTCGAAAAATAGCTTACATATGTACTACGGTAACCACGTAATTTTTTTGTTTAAATAAAAAAAATTGTAACCTACAAAAATTCAGTACACTTACTTTCTGGATATGCCTCGTACATAGTATTTTTTTGTGTTGTTTAATAGCGCAATAGAAATTTATGATTTGTAACAAATAAGCTAATGAAAAACATAAATCCAGATGTAAAACTGTCCAAGTATAAAACTAGTCCAGAAGCGTATCCAGTAGGAATCGAGCATGGAACATGAATATTAACCGTTAAACCACGCCCACGACATTCGTCTTACGGACAGCATGAATCCCTTTGTACTTTGACCCATCAATATTGCTCAACTTTTCTTCTGTTTCCAGAGTTTTACTCATCGGGTCTCTGGAGAAATTTGGACTTCAAGACAGCGAGGTGCAGCAAGGGCAGAGTGCAGCACATCTGCTGGAGAGTATTTGTCGGGCCAATAGCAGTCCTTCCACAACTGCTGGTTACCACACTGTGTACAACCTCCTCACCAACTTTGATAAAATGCCAAAGAAAGATCTCCTGCATTATACTCTGGTATATAATTTTCTCTCCCAAGATTGACCGTGTGAGAATATGGTACTGTTTCTTATATTTGGGTAATCTACGACTTAGTACTTCATAAGGGACCTTCCCTGATGATTTCTAATCTATCTACATATTTTATGTCCCTCAGCTCAGCCTGGATGCATATATTGGAAAATCACTTTGTCTACCAGGCCAATGGATAAGTTAACCAAGAGTGTCCAACTATACAAGACAAGCTAGTTTTATTTTCAAACCTTGCTTCATTTGATTTTTCTGTAGCTATTTTATTAAAAGTGTAGCGACAATAATCAACATCACGTATATTAATTTGGACCTGTTATTCATTGTAGAACTTACCACAAAAATCATAGATTTAATATGTCAAGACTGTATGCATACTGCACTGCAGTACAGGGTGTCGGAAAAAAATGTATCCACACTTTAATAGCTGGTAACTTGCTGATTTTTGTTTTGTTTTAGATTTAACCGTTGAGAAATAATGGTTGAAATCAGACTAAGTTTTGAACAAAGAAACTTTATTTTGAAATGCTGCTAGAAGTACAAAAACGTGGTAGTAGACTTTTTCTTTCGAGGATTTCTCAAGAATAAAGTTTATGCTAAAAAACCTGAAACCATTGATGAATTACGAATAGTCATTGAAATGACTCTCGATGTTTGTGATTCCGTTGCTTCGCGTTGCCAGCAATGTCTAGACCACAATGGTCAACAGTTTGAAAACAGGCGCTAAGTATAAAAAAATACATTCATGTAGTTTATCGTGAATGTTGAAAAGGAACTGTATGCCAATAAATACAGACTTTATAATCATTAAAATTGTTGATAAATGTTTTTGCGACACCCTGTAATTTGCACACTTATACTACTAAGTTCCAAAAGTTTTCAGCCTGGACAAGTAAGAGCGTGTATGGACAGATGATACGCCCACAACATGGTGAGGCGATGTTACTGTTAAAATTTGATACGTTCCCTCAGTAGTACATGTATGTTAACTAGAGCCAATAAAAGATATTTTGTTTCGTTATATTCTGAAATGTTAAAAATTATATTGGGTGTACAAATTAGTTCGGTCCGTTTTTTTGTGTTCAAAAATGCATTTATTTCTAAACAAAATTAATGAACAGATCAATTCAAGTATTGTCCATCGCTAGCTACTACTTTTTCCCATCTCTCAGGCAATTTTCGAATTCCATCTCGAAAAAATTACTCGTCTTTTGAGGCGATCCAAGTTTGGAGCCGATTTTCGGTTTCTACGAAAGAAGTGAACCGGTGATCTGCCAAATCGTGCTGCATCCTTCGGAACAACCTGTAATCAGAAGGAGCTATGTCCGGGGAATACGGTGGGTGCGGTAAAACATCCCATTTGAGCGTTTCCAAATATTTTTTTACGACTTTTGATGATTCTGCAAACTCCTCTTGTGTTTGACTCTGATCTTCTTCGAGTAATGCCTCTAATTCTTTGTCCTCGAATTTTTTTGGCTGTCCAGAGCGAGGCTTGTCTTCGACGCAGAAATCTCCATCCTTGAAACGTCGAAACCATTCCCTACATGATTTATCAGTTGGAGCAGCGTCACCATAAACTTCGACAAGCATTCGATGGGCTTCAGCTGCACTTTTCTTCCAATTAAAGCAGAAAATTAAAACCTCCTGCAAATGCTGCTTGGTTAACACAAAATTCGACATTTTCAACACTGTACAAAACAAGGTTTTTGCATGAAACTCAATGCGATATAAACTGAATATTATTGGCAGATGTCTAACCTCTCTGAAACCGCTAAAATCGGCTGTCACTATAAACCATTCATAACAGCCAGAGCCATCTTTTGGAAACGGACCGAACTAATTTGTACTCCCAATATCTAAAAAATATTTTTTTTCAGTTTCATTCTATCACTGTTATTATATCCTTAGGCTGGAAAAAATTGGACTTTTCTTAAGAGATTCCACATCATTATTACGTTTGTCTCCAGACGAGTGTGATGCTGGTGAGCTACCTGAAGTTACATACAAAATGGCTACAAGAAGGGATGCTGGGGAAGGGTGAAGAAGCCGAGGTGTGTGCTGGGGCACTGCTGTTGCGCCATCTGGGACAGCTGGTCAGTAGTGGCCACTCCATAGGAGAGACACTCTCCACTGGGGACAATGAGGCCATCTCCCCGCTGGAGCGGAGACGTGTGGCTACCGCCATTTACCCCTCTGCCAGTATGATGAACCATTCCTGCGATCCTGACATTGTCAACAAGTATGTGGACTTGATTTCTAACAACTATACTATTTTTGGTATGAAAATGTATTTTAAGCATTTACTGTATATTCATGAAATCAGGTAATGGAACAATTAATTTGACTTTTTTATGCACCCGACTCCAATAGAAACTAATGAGGAGCTAAGGGTTTTTTTTAGATGGGAGTTGTGTTGGGGTTGCGTTGCTTACAACATACAAGGTTTATCAGCACGGTGTTTTATTTCAGTACAAACTGGCTTACACTGAAATTATATACCTATTTTGTTCCCTCTGTATGTGTTAAGTGTTCATTTTTTTTTATCCACTTTGCACGGATTTCTCCTGTTACACAAAGAGGTTCTGCTTCTAGAGTTAGCTTATTCGTTAGGAAGAATATCAGCCAGGATTCTTCTCATACTGCTAGGCGGTACCGAGAATATATCCAGAGTGTCATTCAGTTGGTTCAATATCTCTATACCACGCGTGACTGAGTGTTTTACCATGGGATTCGTCCTGTAAGTTGGTATGTATAACAGAAGGTGATTCCTTGCACGGCTATATTTATTAAGTACATGTAAATTTATTGCTTCTACAATCGCGGGACAGTTAACCCTTTCCGGTCCTATTTCGAATGTCATTCGACATCGATTTTATTCCAGTGAATCCTATGTCGAATGTCATTCGTCATTTTTTTTTTTTAAATTTTTTTTTAACCTGGCGAGTTTATTGCCATGTAAAAATCTCTTCCAAAAATTTTCTTGTGAACATAAATATAGTTTTATTAAAAACAACCTTGTGAACATAAATATAGTTTTATTAAAAACAACCTGGATGTATTGTTTTACCCTGTAATTCTGTAAATCTTTTGTGGACCTGATGGAAATTTTTTTTTTTTTTTTGTGGACCGGAAAGGGTTAAAGCAACCTTGAAAAACCTTAAGTAGGAATATCGCAATGGATTCTTGCCTTCTTGTTTCGAGGCTTCTATAGTTACACACCATGAGAAGTTCGACATGGTGAGTATATTTTGGGTAATCGCTCTTTGTTCTGTTCCATAGATATCTGAGGATTTTTTTTGTATTTGTTCTATATTGTTTTTATATTTGAGCTGATGAGGAGCACAAAGTTAGGAGTTCTGCGGAAGTGTAGAGTTGGGTGGGATAGCTTCAGCGCATGTCTTCTTTTAGACCACCCTGGCATTTGCCAAACCCCCTTGGATTTAAGGGTTGCCAATAGCATCATTTCGACCCGAAGTCTTTAGGTTTAGTGACAATTCTCCGAGCTTCAGTTTTTTAACGAATTTTCATTTAAATATCTTTTTCCTTCAATAACAATCGAATTATTGTAAAAACCAAAAGTATAAAATATACTTGAGGTTGAATCAATATTAACCACTTAATGCTAAGATTTTTTGTACAAAGAGGGTTTCAAAAAACATCAAGTATTTTTTTGTGTTTTATTTTAAGTTTATACACTTTTCAATTGAAACATATTTTAATTTACAAAAATGAAGTAAAATTAAATATTCAATTTGAAATGGTAGATTTGAAAGCATGGTGTTAAACATAGACCTACGTAAATAGAACACAATATCGTAAATATGAAATAAGCAACACAAAACACGACCACTCACAACTGCAGGCAAATTTACAATGAATAAATAAAACGCGAACATCTGGCGAGTGTTACACGTGTTAGCTAAAATTAGAACACTGCAAGTCGAGACAAGCGAGCGTGACTCGGGATAGCGGAAATTAGAACGCATTTGGCGCGCGAGACGGTCTCGTTCAAGGGTGTTAAGTGGTTAAAGACAGCCATTAACCGGTTCACTGCCACGAGCGTGTTGACGTGCTCTCCGATTCAGTGCTCGCCAGGCCGGCCATACAAAATGAACGCGTAAACGCGCTTTCCTTTGAGCTTGTCGCAAGTTAATATCAAATCCAATTGTAATAATTTATAAATTGCAACACATAGTGACATCTATTGGGATGGCCAAGAAATATTTAATATTACAATTTACCGATATCAAAGTTACAGTCATCTTTCTAAAAGCTTTCGCTGACAGTCAATACGTGTCTCTGATACAAGGTTACCGACTATAGTTTTTTGCGACGTAATTGTGATGATTTATAATGACTTCGTTCGTAGTTTTCTTCAATGGTTGATTTTTAACTTTTGTGCGTTATTTTTGTTAATTTTTCAAAGTATTTATTTACAAAGTGTGTTTTCATGTATTCTTTGGTTATTGACGGTAGTTTTGCGGCATAATACAACGTTTATATAGACTTTTTGCGGTTTTATTTTATAGTTTATTTACATTTTGTGCTTTATTATACATCATACAGATAATTTGTTGATTTTAGTTTACAAAGTATATTATATTCCACTATATTTATAAGTAAACGTGTTTTCTGTGTCAAGTTGTGACAACCCTGACATTTTGCGAATGTTTAAACTGTGTTTTTCTGAGTGAACGGCAGCTCAAACGCCCCACGGTGTATATATTTAGTAAATTTTCATAATATCCTTTATATCTGTATACAAAAAATATTTTTTTTTTAGGTTTTATTTTTGTTGAAAAAATCCCGGCCTGCTGGGTACGGCCATACTAATAACTTCCAGCACTTAAAGGGTTAATGAAAAACGTACAATGAAATAAATATCATGAACATACAATGAACGTACAACGAAATAAATTCATTATCTACCAGAATTATGAAAAAATTACAAATAATCTGCCAGCACAAAAAAAAATGTAGGCTGCTATTTTCAAGACAGTAAAAGATGTATTTGAGATAATGATCCTTAGTAAAGCTTTAACTATCTCAGTTTGTAACACCATTGTAGAACACATTTTGCTTTTTATGGAATCAATTGGGAGGAACAATCTTAATAAAATACGAGTGAACCAATTTTGAGTTCAACTGAGTCAATTTTGATATGAACTGCGGATTATTTTGCTCATATTTAAAAGCCACACAACTGAGTAGAAAGTGTGCAAAGTGAAAAATATAATTTTCGAAAAAAGAAGGTAATTTTATTTTACAAAGTGATTTTGTAATTTGACAAACTGATTTTTTATTTTATTTGTTTTCAGACTTAATATTTTTTAGTTTTATACTCCCAAATGTAATATATTAAAATTTTATATTGTTCATTCTTATGATAGAAAACAAAGTCAATAGGACACTAAAACGTATATTCTTTCAAATTGAGCGGTTTTTTTATTTCTAATTTTTTTTATTCTTGAATAAAACACAATTTGCTTTGATTTAAAAAAAACCTTTTATTGGTCATTGAAGTGTAATTTAAAGACAAAAAACAATATCCGCCAAATATTCACCTGTTACAGTTCCACAGATGTCCACTCTTTGGTCAAAATTTTCTATGACATTTTGGCATAATTGCGGTTCTAACTCATCAATAACGCGAATAATTTCATCCTTCAGTTCAGGAATTGATCGGGGGTCATTCTTATAGACCTGGCTTTTCACGTAACCCCAGAGAAAATAGTCCAACAGTGTCAGATCACATGATCTTGGTGGCCAATTAACATCGCCGTTTCCGGAGATTACAATACATAAAATGATTCAACAATTTGAACGCGTTGTTGTATTGGATACGACTCCATTTTTATAAATGTCATACATTACACTTCTCAAATGTCACAAGACCCAGGCAAGTTCGCGACGCCATCTACGTTTTATACAAGAGTTAAAAAGACCGCTCAATTCGAAAGACCCTTTACTTGAACCAGACAGAATCATAATCTGCCAAGATGATATGCCACAATAGTATTTCGGTGCCAACTTTGATCTATGAGAGTGAAATATAGATATGGAAACATACTGAAAAGAGATAAATAAATGCTGTTGAGAATAATACATGGAGTAACAATGTATGACAGAATATGGGATGTAAACTTAAAGCTTATACTTAAAAGTAATGACGGATAAATGTGAACTTAACCCTACAATGCGCGATTTTTTTTTTCAAAAATAAAAATATATGTATGCATTAAATATGTACTGGAACATGAAAAATACAATAAAACATTTTATTTTGTTTTTATATATTTATATTTTAAAAAAAAAGAGTATGGTTCATATATGAATCACTGCGCATTTGTAAGTTAATTATATGATATAAATGAAATTATATATTTAACTTCACTTATTTTACACATATGTACTAAAGAATTAAAGAAAGAAAAAAAAGGTTACCTTGATCACCAATGATAAAGTAATTTGATTTCAAACTGGAACAAATCACAAAAGTCATCTACGCGCAACAAGTCAAACTTCAACTGCCAAATTGACCGGTAAAACAGTTTTCTATTAAACCTATGTGGTTTTAAAGCATGGAGATTATTGTATCATATTAGTAACAGCGCGTGAGTCGTTGTTTATACCACTCAACACAAAAATATTTAGAAAAACTTTGGTTGATTCACATGTGTATCATTGCGCACTGTAGGGTTAAGGCTGATATGTTAAGTAATTAGATGAAGAAGAGCACACTGAGATAGTTTGGGCATGTGGAATGAATGAAGAAAAACTAACAAAACAGATATATAATGCAAATGTGAGTGGAAGACATATAAGAGGAAGACCGAGAAATGTATGGTTAGATCAAACGAATAATATTCTGAAAGAAGGAAGTCAGAGAAATCGTGGAAATTGTATGAGAAAGATGTAAAAAAGACTAAGGATGTGTGTCAAGATATGAAAGTCTGGTTCTGTGTCCTATCTGTCTACCCCAGCAGGAAAATGGCATTTATGTATGTAATTTTTTTTCTCTTCAGGGTTTTTTTAACCTTCGGGTTTGCACTGACGTAATGTTTGTAATCTTTGGGTTTACATCAACGTAATGCTAGCAACCCTAGTGGATAAAAGCTAGTGGATAAAAAAAAAAAAAAAAAAAAAAACCTATGAAGGGCATAGGTGCACCACTTCTATGGACCCACGTAATTCAGCTAGTTAACAATAACTAACACAGTTGTGTGTTGTAGCCACTGCGGACAGGTGCTAGTAGTACGGGCGCGGCGAGCACTGCCTGAGGGGGCCCAGGTGCACAACAGCTATGGGCCCACGTATAGGCGCGAGGAAGGTAGTTTGCGTCGTGCACAGCTTATCACGCAATACCATTTTCTGTGCCGCTGCTCTGCCTGCCACTCTCCAGACAAGGATGATTTTGCTGTAAGTAAAGGATAAAGTAATTGTATTTTTTATAACCTTCATGGTTTAGTTCAGGGGTGTCCAAACTTTCTTTCCAACTTTCTATACATTTTGCATTTTGTTATTGATAAAATAAAAAAACAAATTCCGTGCACGTTCATTATAATAATTTTCAGATATTATTCATTTTGTGAGTGACGAATTTATTACCTGGGTGTCTCGCATGCCGGCGCTAGACATTCGTGTAATGTACTGTATTTTACGGACTATCAGATGCACTTTTTTCTTCAAAAGATTGCCTCCAAAATCCAGGTGCGTCTTATACTCGAAATTAATATAAAAATGTCCAGTGTTTGATTTAAAATTCCCGCCAGTTTTAAAAATGGCCATATATTCGATGCCGCGGGAAACCTATCTCAATCTGGCAACATTGGATACAACTGGCAGCAGCAGTGCACCGATGCGATGAACATGAGTTGCGGGGATTCACAAGCTTGCTAACACTGTCTCCCTCCCGCCCCGCCATCACAAACCCAGAACATTGTCTAGCCTATGATGCGGCATTGCAGTCTACGGTGCCAGTGAACTTAAATTGAAAGTGATTTGTGTTATCGGTAACAGTACAATATTTTTGTTAGTAGCTAGTTTGGCAATGGGAAAAAATAAAAGGTATTCATATGATGCGGGCTATAAATTGAAAGTAATAGCATATGCAGAAGAACATGGAAACAGAGCAGCTGAGCGGTATAGAGGCCCTCCACCAACAGAAAGAGGACTGAATCCAAAATGGCCAAAACTAGAAGATGACGTATTGAAATGGATTTAAGGACACCGTCAAAATGGCATTGGAATTAATACAAAAATGATTCAAATACACGCTCGTAAGCTAGCGCTACAGTGGTCAGTTCGATTTTATAAACTAAGAAATTCTTTTTTAGTCTGGCTTTGCAATCTAATAATAAAAATGGTAGAAGTGTTATTTTTTTTTTAAATTGCCTAAAAATTAAGGTGCGTCTTATAGTCCGTAAAATACGGTAAGTATTATGCGTGGCAGTGTTAGCACTGAACAATACAGAACGAGTTGTAATGCAGTCCTATATGACCAGGGTACGTGTCGGTTGCTATCTCGGTCTAATTAACTAAAGCATTCGACGACAGATTTTCATACATGCAAAAGCATGAGGTAAATTTCACAATTTCCTAACCCCATTTGATGTCGAATCTGCGCATCCAAATTTACAAGTAGAGCTTATAGACTTGCAATCAAGCATTGAGATGAAAGCCACGTTCGAGGGGAATAAAATACACAAATTTTATCAGAAATATATCTTTAAAGATAAATTTCCAAAATTAATACAACTGGCAATGTGCATTATAACTGCATTTGGCACCACATATCGCTGCGAATCGATTTTTTTTTTTCAAAATTTAAAATTATAAACTCGAAGTGTCGAAACAGGTTGACCGATGAAAACTTGACCAATCAACTGCGATGCACGACGTCTAAACTACCAGTCGGTATTGTAAAATTATCAAATAATAAAAAACAAATGTTTCATTCATTTTACAAAGTAATAAAAGCTGTTTGTTTATTTTTAATATAAAAAAAACGTCATATTATTAAATATTTATACTACCTTGATCAAAATGTTTTAGGACCGGCCACCGTGTGGCGCTGTCAGACACCCGATTGGAATTATTTTTTTTTTTTTTAGGTTACCACATTTATCATTGACACTTCCCTCCAAATTTCAGCGTTATAGCTTGACATTTGTAAAAGTTACGCTGTACTGAGTGCATCTACCTTTGTGGCGTGTTTTCGATTTTTTACAAGTTTGTAAATGGCATCAACGAGTTTGCATTAAATTTTGTGTGTAAAACGGATTTAACGGTCCGCAGACCTTGGAAATGCTGGAGAAGTGTTTTTTGGTGGCACGAACGCTTCAGAAGTGGTCGTGAGTCGGTCGAGGATGACGAACACAGTGGCAGTCGAAAACCGATGAAAACATCGATAAAATCAATTAAATGTTGGCCGAAAACCGCAAATTGACCATCAGAGAGCTGGCAGAGGACTTGAACATCGCTTATGAATCCGCTCAAGACATTTTTGTTAGTGATTTGGGCCTCAGACGTGTCGCTGCAAAACTGGTGCCGAAAGACCTCAATTTCATGCAAAAAAAGGACCGCGTTAAAATCGCGAATGACATGATTCCCATGAGTTTTTTACCAAAAACAACACGACTACTATCCAGCAGCCTTCGAATTCACCTGATCTGACTCCCTGCGACTTTTTTCTTTTCATCCGACTTAAAAAACGCTTCGCGGAACGCGTTACAACACCCGAGAGGATGTCATGAAAAAATCGAAGACGGCTCTGATGGACATACCGAAAATTGATTACCAGCGGTGTTTCGAGGATTGGATCAAGCGCTGGCGTAAGTGCGTTGCAGTTGATGGGGAGTACTTTGAAGGGGACCATATCGATTTGGATGAATAAACTTGTATTTTCGATTTTATGAATAAAGTCCTAAAACTTTTTGATCAAGGTAGTATGTGTGGCCCATCAAATGATTTCAGTTGAACACACCTGGTCTAGTTAGTAAGACCAAATGATTTCAGTTGAACACACCTGGTCTTTTTTTTTTTTTTTTTTTTTGAGTGAGTTGATTTTGGCCGCCTTGTTTATTACATACAAGGCTTATCAGCACGATTTGATTTATTTATTTTATTTTTTTTTTCCTTGTGTTTACTCTACATTTTGTGCTTTTGTCCCTGTGTTGCAGTGTATGGGATAGATAGGAATGCGTCTGCGCACGTCTTTTTTGGAACCTATCCCGGCATTTGCCTTACGACTGAGGAATCGCAGTAAACTCAGTCGGGATGGCCGGCTCTCTGGCCTTCCGATGTGACCTTTAGTCCTCGGCATTATTCCCTGTGTCAGTGTCCGTTGTGTTCATTCTATCCCTTTCATTCATTCTTACCATGACATTGATCGCCGTCTTAATGTAGCATTGAATGGCTTCTGAGGTCTCCTTGTCGATCAACCAACTTCTAATATCCTCCATCCTCATGGTCTGGCTGTTCAATTTGCACCGTGCCTCAAAGCGTACTCTTTCGGTTGCTGGGCAATCCTGCAGGACATGTTCGACTGTCTGTTGTGTTCTGTCGTCGCATGGGCAGGTTTCTTCGTCTGCCAGTCTAAATCTCTTAAGGTATTGCCTGAATGCACCGTGTCCTGTGAGAGCCTGTGTCACCTCAAAGCTCAGAGAGCTAATTTTGGCGTATGCGCGCGCCTCCTCGATGCTCTTGAAGAAGCGTTTCGTCATTCCTCCCGCCGTGTCCGTCAGATATTCCACATTCCAGGTGTTCCGGGTTTTGTCCTTCAGTGCCTTCCTAGCGAAGCTCACTGGAAACTTGTCGTATGACGGTTGCACCCGTAGCGCTCCCGCTGCTCTCGCAAGTTCGTCGGCCCTGTCATTGCCTCGGTTCCCCGAGTGACCCTTTACCCATCGGTAGTAGATTATATTGTCGCGATCTCTCACCCGGTCACCGAGAGAGAAAATCTCCCTAACGATCGGATTCAAGCTTGCGCGATCCCTCATTGCCGTGAGTCCCGACAACGAGTCCGACTCGATGCGTATTGTCGTTCCGGATATGTCTTTCTTATAGACCCAGTCGACCGCCGACTTTATCGCTATCAGCTCCGCTTGAAAAACTGAGCAATAATCCGCCAGTTTCAATTTCTTAACGGCAATTTCTGCTCGTTCTCTATACACCACGAACGCTGCCCCAACCTTTCCATCCAGCAGGCTGCCGTCCGTGAAGATGTTGTATTCCTCGTCGTCGCGTGTTTCCTTCCCGCAAATATCTTCAGGATGCCTCTTCGCGGGATGTGGGAGAGATCCCCATTTCACCGGCAGCATGCATTCTCTGTCGCTCGGCAGTGTCGATAGCGGGGCTCCTCGCTTCACGCGGTACAGTTCGGCTGCTTCCAGGACTCGAAGAGCAAGAGGTGGCACGCCGGAGATGGCCATCGCTGAATTCAGCGAGATCGTGCGATATCCTCGGCAGATCCTTATGCACATGGGCCTCTGCGCTTGACCCAACTTCCTGCGAATTGCCCTCCGTTTGCACGCCTCCCCCCAGATGCTGGAACAGTAGAGAGCAATGGGCTCTATAGCTCCTTTATAGAGCACCTGAAGAATCTCGGATGAGAGACCCCAGGTGGGTTTTGCTGCTCTTGAGACTGCTCCAAACAGTCCACCCATCTTCTGGCACACGGAGTCGACGTGTTCTGCCCAATTTAGATTCTTGTCTATTATGACGCCTAGCACTTTGCAGCTTCGCACCATTGCTATTCTGGACTGGCCCAGAAAGAGATCTGCCTCTCGCACCATCTTCTTTCTGGTGACACACATCGCGAAGGTTTTTTCCGCCGAGAACTCAAGCCTGCTCCTGCTGCCCCATTCCTTCACTCTCCGCAACGCTCCATTTGCCTTAATTTCCGCTTCCCTCAGTGTAACTCCGACCGCTATGAGCATTATGTCATCTGCAAACGCCTGGATGTGTACCCCATCCTCGAAGCTCTCCTGTAATAGTTCATCCAGGGTGATGTTCCAAAACATAGGTCCGCAGGAGGAGCCTTGCACACATCCAAGGGAGGTTGTTTTCTGCACCCTGGCGTTTCCGAAGACGAGGCTTACCTTCCTGTCGGTCAGGTATGACAGAATCAGTTTGTAGATGTTTCGTGGGCAGTTCTTCTTTTTCAGTTGAAGCAGTAAATATGGCCACCACGCGTGATCAAAGGCGCCTTTGATGTCCAAGGAAATGACGAGGGCCACTTTTTTATTGTTTCGGGCTTCCTTCATCACTGTCACGGCTCGGTTCAGCGCATCCTCCGTCGATTTCTGATGCGTAAACCCGTATTGTCGGTCACTCATGGCCCCAGCACTGCTCAGTGCCCACGAAAGTCTGTCCGTTATAAGCCTCTCCAGCACTCTTCCGAAGACCGGGATAAGTCCAATAGGACGCATGGATCCGATGTCTAGTTAACACACCTGGTCTAGTTAGTAAGACCAAATGATTTCAGTTGAACACACCTGGTCTAGTTGGTAAGACCAAATGATTTCAGTTGAACACGCCTGGTCTAGTTGGTAAGACCAAATGATTTCAGTTGAACACACCTGGTCTAGTTGGTAAGACCAAATGATTTCAGTTGAACACACCTGGTCTAGTTGGCAAGACCAAATAATTTCAGTTGAACACACCTGGTCTAGTTGGTAAGACCAAATGATTTCAGTTGAACACACCTGGTCTAGTTGGTAAGACCAAATGATTTCAGTTGAACACACCTGGTCTAGTTGGTAAGACCAAATGATTTCAGTTGAACACACCTGGTCTAGTTGGTAAGACTTGTCTTCCACCCAAAAAAATCATTAAAGGGTCTTAGTTTGTCCATATTATTGTTGCCTCTCTATTTGTGATAGTTTTGCTAACACGTAAGACAGCAAATCTTAAATTACATGTTTAACTCGAAATTTTTCGTCTTATACCTAATGCAGTGATTTTAAACCCAAAGACAATATTGTCTCTTGACCATACATCTGTATATCAAATGTGAATATGCTAAAGGAATGATGTGTGATAAGCTATACTCCGTTATTATTAGCCCTTTATGTATGGAAGACGCCTGTATGTGTATTGGTTTATTGTGTGCAAGCTGTTGCACTTCAGTAAACAGTCTTCACAGATTGAATCCCAAGTTCCGATAACAGTGATTTTAAACCCAAAGATAATATTGTCTCTTGACCATACATGCGAATATGCTAAAGGAGTGATGTTTGATAAGCTATACTTCGTTATTACCAGCCATTTATGTATGGAAGACGCCTGTATGTGTATTGGTTTATTGTGTGCAAGCTGTTGCACTTCAGCAAACAGTCTTCACAGATCGAATCCCAAGTTCCGATAACAAGGAGATTAAAATTCCAAGATGATCAGCAAATCGTAATCTGCTTCAGCCTTTCACTAGACTGGATTTCTTATGGCACAATTTTTGTGTTGCTTAATAGCGTCGCATACTATTCTATGTAATCATAGATTGGTCTAAGAGTAAAACTAGTCCGGAAGAAGATCGCCAGAAATCGAACCTCACACAAGCTTGTCGAGCATGAATGCTAATCATTAAACCGTTGCTCCCAACTCAATGAAGGAATTAAGCAGTTGTCTAGAACTGAAGATAAGGCTATGGTGCCGTGGCCGAGATGTAAATGTCAATCTGGTGGCTGTTATCACTTGCTTGTATTGTGTATTTCAGGAAGTTTTCAACGCCTGGCTGTGTGAGCAGTGCTCTGGGGCTGTGCTGGAGAGCCGAGGCAATAAGTGCTTGGAGTGTGGTGCAGTAGCTAAGAATATTTCTCTCATGCAATGTTCCTTCCAAGAATCTCTGCTTCTCTATGACCAAGGTAATATAATATGGTATAAAATGCTTTTGCACAAGTTTCCAAAAAAGGTTTTATACTGATGATTAAAATTGTCACTCTGCAAGCCCTTTTTTTTATAATGTTAAAATTGTTACTCTGCAGTATCCTGTTTTATAAGGATTAAAATTATCATTCTGCAATATCCTTGAACACATAAGGAATTGGTAGTAAATTATGACATTGTATTGGGAGTACAAATTAGTTCGGTCCGTTTCCAAAAGATGGCTCTGGCTGTTATGAATGGTTCATAGTGACAGCCGATTTTGGCGGTTTAAGAGAGGTTAGACATCTGCCAATAATATTCAGCCAAAAAAATTCGAGGACAAAGAATTAGAGGCATTACACGAAGAAGATCAGAGTCAAACGCAAGAGGAGCTTGCAGAATCATTGGGAGTGACTCAACAAGCCGTTTCCGTACGATTGAGAGCCATGGGAATGATTCAAAAACAAGGAAATTGGGTGCCTTATGAACTGAAACCGAGAGACGTTGAAAGGCGATTTTTCACTTGCGAGCAGCTGATTCAAAGACAACAATGAAAAGATTTTTTGCATCGGATTGTAACTGAAGATGAGAAGTGGATATTCTACGACAACCCCAAGAAGAAAAAATACTACGCTAAGCCCGGTCAATCGTTGCCATCGACCTCAACACCAAAACCGAACATACATGGTTCGAAGATCATGCTCTGTATCTGGTGGGACCAAAGGGGTGTTGTTTACTATGAGGTGCTGAAACCTGGCGATTCCATTACGGGCGATCGGTATCGGCTACAATCAATTCATTTGAGCCGTGCATTGCGATAAAAACGGCCGGAATACGAGCAAAGACATGATAAAGTTATTCTTCTTCATGACAACGCTCGGCCTCATGTCGCAAAAGTCGTAAAAAAATATTTGGAAACGCTTAAATGGGATGTTTTACCGCACCCGCCGTATTTCCCGGACATTGCTCCTTCTGATTACTGGTTGTTCCGAAGGATGCAGCACGATTTAGCAGGTTACCGGTTCACTTCTTTCGTAGAAACCGAAAATTAGCTCCAAACTTGGATCGCCTCAAAAGACGAGTCATTTTGTCGAGATGAAATTCGAAAATTGCCTGAGAGATGAGAAAAAGTAGTAGCCAGCGATGGACAATATTTTAATTGATCTGTTCATTCATTTTGTTTAGAAATAAATGCATTTTTGAACATAAAAAAACGGACTGAACTAATTTGTACACCCAATAGTTAATTGTAATTTTATATCCACAATAGTATTTTAGTATCAACTTTGATATATGTAGGATGTGGAAAAAGACTGAAAGGAACCGAATAAATGCTGTAAAAATACGTGGGTTGGCAATCAATGAAAGAAAAATCAGGAATAGAACACATTATAGTAGACTTTAAGAGTTTTTAGTTGCTTCTTAACCCTACAGTCCGCAATGATGCACATGTGAATCAACCAAAGTTTTTCTAAATATTTTTGCGTTGAGTGCTATAAACGACTCACGCGCTGTTACTAACATGATACAATAATCTCCATGCTTTAAAACCACATAGGTTTAATAGAAAACTGTTTTACCGGTCAATTTGGCAGTTGAAGTTTGACTTGTTGCGCGTAGATGACTTTTGTGATTTGTTTCAGTTTGAAATCAAATTACTTTATTATTGGTGATCAAGTCAATCTTATTTTTTTTTCTTTTATTCTTTAGTACATATGTGTAAAATAACTGAAGTTAAATATATAATTTCATTTATATCATTATATCATATAATTAACTTACAAATGCGCAGTGATTGATGAACCATACTCTTTTTTTTTTAAACATAAATATATAAAAACAAAAAAAAAAGTTTTATTGTATTTTTCATGTCCCAGTACATATTTCTTCTTCTCCCTGGCTCCATCCCAACTCATTGTCTGCAAAGACTGTTGGGGTCAGCTCTCCTCGCCCTCAGGTTGTATACTCTTCTGTCCCGGACTACGTTCCCCCGGCCGTACCTCTGCATCAGGTTATCTTTTTGCACCACCCATGAATTCTTTGGTCTTCTTCTGGTTCTTATTCGAGGAAGATCCATGGAGATTGCCTGGTTCACTGCGTCCAACGTGCCCATACCATCTCAATCGCCTCTCCTCCATCTTGCTGTTGATGTCTGTAACACCTAGGCTTCCACGAATACGTGTGCTTTTTATTTTGTCTCTTAGGGACACACCAGCTGACCATCTATAGCATGCGCATTTCAGCAGTTTCTAGTTGCCTAGAGTAAGAGTTATACATCGTCCAGCATTCGGAGCCATAGAGGAGTGCGGGTCTGACAATCGTTTAGTATACTTTTCCTTTTAACTTCACTGGCATTTACGGATCACATAGAACTCCCGTCATTGATCTAAACTTCATCCATCCCACACTAATTCTATGTGTTACATCTGCTGCACATCCTCCATCGCTATGGATGAGTGACTCAAGATACTTAAAGGAGTTCCAGTACATATTTAATGCATAAATATATTTTTATTTTTGAAATTAAAAAAATCGCGCATTGTAGGGTTAAAGCATGCCAAGTCTAACATTGGTTTGTAACTGGTTGTTTCAGAGCCTCACTTCATGGACAGTAATGGACGATATAAAAAATTATGACCGGTGAATAGAGAAAACCAATAAAAAAAACCTCTGTTTGAGCATAGCAAAAGTCCTATTATCGACAAATTAAAAATACTACAAAATAAATATATCTATAAGTTGAGTGTAAGGTTAGGCACGTGGTGGCCTGCGGTGCCTGGAACTGATCAAAATTTCTCTAAACTTTTATTTTCTTAGTTTATAGTTTGATAAGATTTTATATTAAATTTTTATATTAAAATACCATTCAAATTTTTTCAGCCCAGAATTCCAATAGTTCGAAAGCCATAAAACAGTTGAGAAGGGTTTTAGAGATTCAAAAAAATTGCCTATACAAGTATCACGCAAGCATCCGCAACACTTACAATGCTCTGGCTCAATTGTATGCGACGGAAGGTATATATATTTTTTTAATTTTCTCTTTTCGATTGTATTCAAATTATAAATATCTCTAGAATCGACCCGATAATTTAACATTACTTATCCAGTTCACCAAAACAGATTTTTAAATAGATCAATCGTCTTCAAAAGTCAAATAAATGCACACACACAAAAATGAAAGGGTTAAAAAAAAATATGCAATCAATAATAGCAGGTATATTTTTTTACTAAAAATCAGGAAAGAAAATAATTTTAGGTGCATTGAACTGGAAAGGGTTAGAAAAAAATATTTTATTATATGTCTTTGCGATGTGACTAATCCAAATGCATTTTACAAAATGGTCTCATTCTGTAAAATACATATGTGAAGTCACATCTATAGAGATCATTTTAGTTAAATGAGTTCTTCATATCTTATTTATACTAATAATTCTTCATCAATTATTTAAGTTCTTCACTTATTTAAGTTCTTCATCTCTTATTTATACTAATATCTTATTTAAGTTCTTCATCTTCTATCATCTCTTATTTAAGTTCTTCATCTCTTATTTATACTAATATCTTATTTAAGTTCTTCATCTTCTATCATCTCTTATTTAAGTTCTTCATCTCTTATTTATACTAATATCTTATTTAAGTTCTTCATCTTCTATCATCTCTTATTTAAGTTCTTCATCTCTTATTTATACTAATATCTTATTTAAGTTCTTCATCTTCTATCATCTCTTATTTAAGTTCTTCATCTCTTATTTATACTAATATCTTATTTAAGTTCTTCATCTTCTATCATCTCTTATTTAAGTTCTTCATCTCTTATTTATACTAATATCTTATTTAAGTTCTTCATCTTCTATCATCTCTTATTTAAGTTCTTCATCTCTTATTTATACTAATAAACAAATTGATATTTTGTAAATTGCTGTGTTTTTTTAACTTATTAAAGACAGCCCATAAGCGCTGCTATTTTTATTTTCATTCGTAATACAAACTTAGCCCAATTACATTGGAATTTTCAATTATAAAAAATAATTTACATATTTCTTCTTCTTCTTCTTCCTCTTGGTCTAGGTCGTATGACTTGTTTGTGACGGTGGGCTGTCCTGGGATGATGACGTCCAGCTGTCCTTCCATCTTTTCGGCGGCCTTCCTGGTAGTCTCCTCTGCTAGGGTTTTCAGTCTTAGCAATTTTTATGCAAGTCTCGTATCCTCCATGCGGTCTACATGATCCCTCCAGAAGCCCCTTCTGCTTCTTCCCCACCTCACTATGTCTTCAACACCACAAACAGACCTTATCGTCTCATTTCTGATCCGATCTCTAAGAGTTCTGCCTGCAATGGAGTGTAGGGTTCTCATTTCCACCACTCTGAGAAGGTTTTTTGTCCTGTTGGTATCGGCTCTCGCTTCTATCCCATATGTCATGATGGGGCGGACGCATGTCATATATCCTGACCTTACTTTCGGTTAGCATGTGTTTGTTTCTCCATATAGTGTCCCGCAGGCAGCCAGCCAAAGCTGTCGCTTTATTAGTTTGTGCTCGCACTTCACTATATAGGTCACTGTTGCTGGAGATCTCTACACCTAGGCAAGTGAATCGCATGACTTGCTCGATGGGTACATTATCGATGATCAGTTTGCATCTGAGTGGCTCTTTTGATATTGTTAAGCACTTTGTTTTATTTACATATTTCATAAAATTTAATGATCAACATCCCCATTCTTAGAATAAAATTTATTTTACTTTTGACAATGTGATGTGAAATATGTTAATATCCAAAACAGTCCAGTTCAGAAGAGTTGAGCCTATCCAATAAGCAAAGCGGTTGAGAGACCCGCTCTTACGTGTGTGATTGAGAACAATCCCTGCTGACACAGTCTGGTGTAATTGTTAGGAACATTTAACGCTAATCTTTCTAGTAATGCTGGACAACTCAACTCCTCAAATAAGCCTGACAAAATATGCCAGAAGCCGAAGATTTCTTGGTACTCAAGGAATTTTATCCAAACATGCCTAATAGGAACTGAGTAGGATAAAGTCATGAATAAACACCAAAATCACTCATATAGAGATGTCACAGATATTTTTCTTGTAACTTCTTCACCATGAGTGAGTTTTATGCCCCTGTGAGCTTCAAATACAAGTATTGCTTTCTAGCTTGCTAGATGGCGTTTTGAGCACTGTTTTATATTAAATTGGGTGGAAAAGTTCTGAAAGATAGATATAAAATCCAAGACGTATATAATCACGAGTCTACCAGACCATCGGCAACAGCAATGCTGCCTGTGACCTAACAATTCCAATGGAGGGCATTTAAAAAACCTTTTGTTCTTTGATAACTTCATATAATCACATGCAGAGAAACTGATGGTAGTGGAAATATTGGGATTAAATACACTTTCAAGAATAAAATATTCTAAGAGTAAAAAAATTAAGAAATAATGTTTAACACATCTGGTTAAATAATGAAATGTTCCCTTGAGAAAGTGATGTAAACAAAGCAGTTACTTTTGAATATCACATACAGTACCCGGCGGTAAGTAATACACATCGGGCTTAAGAAAGAAAGAAAGAGACTGTCGGCCATAATCGGCTTTGTAGAGCGTCGTCACTGTCCCTAGAAAGCTTGACAACGACTGACAAATTGTGACGGAACACGTGTATGAATGACAGAGACGACGCTCTACAAAGCCGAAGTTAGCCGATTATGGCCGACAGTCCCTTTCTTAAGCCCGATGTGTTATTACTTACCGCCGGGTACTGTACTCGTATTTGTGACTTCTAAGAACAAGTGTGAAATGTGTTTTTTTTTTCATCATGAAATAACAAGTTTAGCAAAAAATTATATTTCAGAAACGTTTATAAAATCAGAACCCCTATTGTGCAATTTTAGGGTTAAATCATTTGTATATCTACTCTACGACTGCTTTGCCAAAGCTGTAGTGAACATTTTGCTTAAAATCTCACTATCAGATAATTTTAGAAATTATTTCAAGACACTTCTTGTGACCTTTCATCTTGTGGTGACACTTAAATGACCTTTCCGTATTATATTTTATTCTTGTTATACAAATTCCTAAATCCTCAGGTGATGAAAGTTTTGCTTTCTTAAACAATAAACTTACATTTTAAAGCTCTTAGCGAACAATTAAATCTGCTCCCAATACATGAAGTTATTGTGTTTCAGGAGTGTTTGATAAAAGTGCAGAGTGTGTGAAGGCGGCCCTGCCATCTGTGCGGCAACAATTCGGAGAGCATAGTCCAGAGCTGGGACACGAACTGCACAAGCTGGCCTCCCTATTGCTACAACCTGCACGCACCTCTAACTCCTCACATATCACCAGGTCTGTTTTTCAGGAGTGATGATAAATAAATTCTTATCATGCCAAAGTATAAATACTTCGGTGCAAGACACAGGCTTGTTTGGACACTAGCAAGTGTCACATGGACATATAATAAATAAATTAAATTAATAATAAGTTTAGTGATAGCAATGTAATATGTAAATATATATCCGGTAATTACACATATATGTCAAGGCAATGAAAAATTCCCTTTGAAGAGATAATCTATCAAAATGTCTGGGCTCATCTCATAACATATTCCCCCACCAATAGGAGGGTGAGGCGTGTGAATGTGGCAGAAGCGAAAGATTTGTACCAGGGTAGAATTAAGTAGAGATCTGTACTCTCTGCCTACCTCAATAGAGGCATGATTTGATGACAATGATGATGTTAAAAAAAATAATATCTTCCTTGAATAATATGATTTGTAAGATAGTATCTTCCTTGAATAATATGATTTGTAAGATAGTATCTTCCTTGAATAATATGATTTGTAAGATAGTATCTTCCTTGAATAATATGATTTGTAAGATAGTATCTTCCTTGAATAATATGATTTGTAAGATAGTATCTTCCTTGAATAATATGATTTGTAAGATTAGTATCTTCCTTGAATAATATGATCTTATGATTTTTAAATTTAGATTTCTTGTACACGTTGATATTCCTGTTCATTAAAATTTCTGAGATACTACCTTGATCAAAAAGTTTTAGGACTTTATTCATAAAATCGAAAATACAAGTTTATTCATCAAAATCAATATGGTCCCCTTCAAAGTACTCCCCATCGACTGCAACGCACTTACAGCGCTTGATCCAATCCTTGAAACACCGCTGGTACTCAATTTTTGGTATGTCCATCAGAGCCGTCTTCCATTTTTTCATGACATCCTCTCGGGTGCTGTAACACGTTCCGCGAAGCGGTTTTTAAAGTCGGTTGAACAGGAAAAAGTCGCAGGGAGCCAGATCAGGTAAATTCGAAAGCCATTTTCAAACTTGTAAAAAAATCGAAAACACGCACAAAGGTAGATGTACTCAGTACAGCGTAACTTTTACAAATGTCAAGCTATGACGCTGAAATTTGGAGGGAAGTGTCAATGATAGATGTGGTAACCTAACAAAAAAAAAAAAAAGAATTCCAATCGGGTGACTGACAGCGCAACACGGTGGCCGTTCCTAAAACTTTTTGATCAAGGTAGTACTAAACAATTATATTTATATATCTGATTCTTGATTAGTTTGTGTGGATAAAATTAATGATTTTATTGCAGACAAGTGTACGTTGATGTACAGGATATGCTGAACACTGTAGTGGATATATTTGAGCTACACTATGGTGCCCGCTCCAGCCACTACCAGGAAGCCTGGCAGATGCTGCAACATGTACAAGGACTGATTGTGAGCCCAAATTGAATGCTCGCTGTGCAAACACTGTTTACTAAAGACCGAAATCAATAAAACATTTGATACAGTAAAGTTCTATTGTCATTATTTCTATCCTATTAATTTATCCTGTGCACCAGACGGATGATAGTCTATGGTAAAGGATGTTCTGTATGGAAAGCTCTGTAATACAAAAAGAACTCATGAAGTTTAGTGTATCCACTTTAAGGATGTATGTAAGAGAGACTATGGTTTTAGGAATAGACACCAATGAATGAGAAATTCATGCCATGGATCGACGGATAATTTTGGTCTTTTAAACACAATAATGCTACTTTTCACCTAAAACACAACTTTGTAAAAATGGAAATATAATAAACACTTGAAAATCATAAGTCTCCATAGAAAGATTTAAATATAAAATATTTTTTTTATTATCTTTATTATATGTAGAATACATATTTTATTCCAATTAATATAAAATAATAACTTATAAAAATAATGGCATGTATTAATTTTGATGCTAGCAAATGTAGCTGAATTATAAAAATTCACCCATGCCGCTATTAAAGGACCGTTGAAGTGAAGAAGTCGCCGTAGTATAAGTGGTGGGCGTCTACTCGTGCCGTATACAGTCAGACGCGAAGATACGGAATCTCGAATGGGCTTTTTGAGATTCGTGTCGGACCTGAAGACTTGGACCTCCAGTGCACTCTATGTTTTGTCAGAATTAGCTGACTTTGCCCTGAGATAAAGTCGATCTCTGGGCAAAGTCAGCTAATTCTGACGTCAATCTAAGGACGTCACTTGGATAAACTATCCAGAATTCACTCAGCAAAACACGGACGTCAATAACGAGATCGTCGTTTGGATTAAATTGTCCAGAATTTAACCAATAAATTTAATGGAATTAAAGTGAGCACTCTAGTTTTAAGGAAATACTTTAAGAACACTTGGAATTAAATTACAACAACCAGTGATAAGCACAATAGCTCCCAACCGGAGGAAGCCTCAGCCAAGAAGAGCCGAGAGAAGCTGCTTACGCTTATTTTATAGTCTGCAGGATTCTGACGTCACAGACATGTTATTATAGAGCGGCAATTGTTAGGCAATTAAGTTTTTACGCCCGTTAAATGAAGTTTTTTAATGGGTAATCACGCCTGAAATTTATCATCGAACACGTGCAATCACCCGAATGGAGAATTAGAGCGGCGATCGTTAGGCAATTAAGATTTACGGCCGCACAGCTGTGTGGAAGCGATGGGAAAACGTCAATCAAAACAATCTCACGGTCGGTAACATCCTCACGATGTTGCATAGCTGTGACAAAAGCAATCACAGCAGAAATTTACTGACCATAGTAGAGTTATGTATTCCTAAATTTGCTTATAACATGTACGTTTAATTACTCCGAAGCGATGGGAACACGTCAATCAAAACAGTCACACTTTGGTTGCGTAACATCCTCAGGATATATACCACGAATGGAGTTTTAATGGTTATTTATGGCTGTAATATATTTTAATGGTCTATGACACCTGAAACAACAAACAAGTCCTAACACTCCATTTTATGTTACAGAATAAAAAATATTCAAGTACTGTATACGGTGTGTCAATTGGTCATACATCTACCTGCCGAAACAAAGATTAGATACTATGCTAAAGAGCATGGTGTTACTGGGTCATTCTGGATACGTTCGCAGACGATTTTAATTTACCCTAGCATTTGCTGATCAAGAGTGGAAAACCACGAAAACTCACTCTCAGGGATTCCCTATCTAAAAACACGTAGAAACAGTAAAACATTTATAGAACAAAGCACAATACAGAGGAACATCATTCACTATCGCCTTCTCTCAACATGGTTACACATAATAATTCTTATCATTTTACAATAGACAAACATTTAGGATTACAAAGGTAATATATGTATAAGAGTAATGTCCATAAACAGATCAAGTTACTAATTATATTACTAATTATATTACTAATTATGTTAGTTAATAATGGCTTTCCCAGAACCGGCTCGGACAGTCTGCACTAAGGGACACTGAGTTAGGTACTTAACATAATAACTTTGATTAAAGAAGTAAGGTGAGTCTCTGCCTGCTTGCCTGGTGATATTTGATATCATTGTAAGGTAGAATTTTGGTGATTAATCAATATAGGGAATATATGATACATTAACATTAAAAAATAAAATTTTCCCATTACATGGTCCTGAGACACCACATATAGTGTGCGACCTCCAACTATAGGTCTCAACCAGACCTAAGAACTGACAAGGAAACAGTTACACTGGGTTATACTCTACAGCAAATATGTGTTTATAATATCATCACCTCGGGGATCGTCATCCCTTTAGTGACAATTCGCGTGCCAGCCAATGTCGTCAGTGTGACGCTCATACACACCAACGGACGGAGCCAAGATTCACATGATGTCCACACACAATATTATGGACATCCGGGTACTGACGGTGCTACGGACGCCTGCCCTCCCGGGTCCACATGCCAATTTGGGTTCATGACGGCCATTGTTGGAGTCCCTCATTAAATCGCATATTAAACCGTAAGCCCTTAAAATCCTGATACAAATTACCCCTTAGTAAGTTAATTACTGCCCCTGAATCAAGCAACGCCCTAAATGATGAGCCCTGAATTTTACAATGAAGGTAGGGTCTCTCATCCCTTACATTTGAAATTTCTATGACACTAAGGCTTCTATTTCTTAATTCCATTGTTCTTGACCAATCCACTAGTTCCGAATTATCTTTACTGGGTTGGTTCCATACCTGTTTTTTGGAATGCAGAAATTTGGCGGCGGACACGAAGTATCCGTTAGCAAAGCCAAAGGTCCTGAAGTCTCGGGACGACTCCTCCAGAGATTACTTGGCGACTGATCCGGTTCCTCCCGGGTACGTGGTTTGCGTGGAATTGCGGGCATAGCGATGCGGAAGATTGCACGAGAAGCACCTCAATAACGTCGGCCTCCTATCGATACCCCTCTGTGAGATTGGTGACACCCGTACCCTTACCCTTGGCTGCATCTGAAGCGGCCGGGGTGATATCTCACCACTCCTATTCATTTATTCAAACGCGAAACATACTCTTTCCAACTCCCTTACTGACGAGGACCGCGTACTGACAAGGACTGAGCTAAATCTAATATGAAGACCCCTCTTGAATACTTGTAACAGCTCCACCTCTGTCAAGGCAGAGTTCAGTGAACTGTTCACTTCCAAAATCCGAGAGATATAGTCTGTGGAAGACTCCTCGTGACCCTTCCTGGACGCCCAAATATCCAGCTTTCTATCTACCATAAAGCTTTCCGACTCGAACCTCTCCAGAAAATGTTCCTTCAACGTAGACCATCTCATAGGGTTCTTATATGTAATCCTGAAAAAGGTCAGGGCTCTATCGCGCAAAAATTCAGGTAGGACGGGAGAGAGTGAATCTATATCGAACCTATGTGCATGCGCTATTTCCTCAAGTCTCACCAAAAACTCTCGTACACTACCGGAACCATTATACGGATCAACTGGCCACGACAACAAGTTAATATTCAATGGTGGTAATTGGTTACTTCTAACGCAATGAGACAGCGACATTTCCAAGTCTCTTGGAGGATAAGATCCTGTTAATGGCAAAGAAGAGTCCGAACGAGACGCTGCCGCACCCGGAACAAGCTCCAAAGAAAATTTCGGGGCCCCTCGCAGATTAACATAGGCCTTAGATCTCTGAGGCAATACAATCTGCTCCGTTGGAGAGTGGACGAGGCCCCTATTATAGTTCCCTGCCTGTTGACATAACCTGGGAAATTTGTTACCCGGAGTGATTCCCCTCTCCATCAACTCCCCAATCAATCTCTCCTTAGTTGCGCTCGTTATATTATGAATAGGATTCATTATGAACTCTAATCCTCAACCAACAGGAGGAACAGTCCCGACAATCGCTTTCGACTCTTTACCGAGTTATACACAGTATACAAATAAACAATATACAAAATATCCAAATAACATAGACAAAATTAAAATTATACACAGTATACAAATAAACAATATATAAAATATCCAAATAACATAGACAAAATTCAAATAATACACAGTATACAAATAAACAATATACAAAATATCCAAATAACATAAACAAAATTAAAATTATACACCTTCCAAGCTCTGGCACTTCTTACTTCGTGGCCCCGCGTTGAAAAAGGCGCCAGTAATAAGCTTCCTCCTTATTTATTTAATTTAATTACATCACTAGATGTAACAATGTATGTATTTTAATCCGGTAGCTCAGTCAGTGGTAATGCAAGGCTCTATTAGATCTCCGGGAATCGTGGGAAGAAGTAATCAGTCGTCAGTGCTTGGATAGGTTGAGATATACAATGAAACACATATTTTGCTGAGAATTAACAATATATTTAATTTTGACGAGCAGATAGCTCGTCTGATGACGTAAATTGAGAAGACTACTTTCTGATACTCCGCTACCCTTTCAGCTGGACAGACAGTCGAAGTATTTTTTATTTGAGGGGTAATTCCACAACAGTTCGTAGCGGACCTGTGCCAACTCTCAATAATTAGATATCACCAATCTCTAAATTTACTTAGATTCACCGAACAATGGCAAGCAAAGAAAATAAATAAATTTCACCTTACTTCAGTACAATTGACACAATGTATTTTCTATGTTCAGCACCAGATGAATGACCGCAGGTTGACTCCTTTAGAGCTCTCGTACCTTATGTCGCTATTACAGGACCGTTGAAGTGAAAAAGTCGCCGTAGTATAGGTGGTGGGCGTCTACTTGTGCCGTATACAGACGCGAAGATACGGAATCTCTAATGGGCTTTTTGAGATTCGTGCCAGATCGTCACTTGGATAAACTATCCAAAATTCACTCAGCAAAATACGGACGTCAATAACGAGATCGTCATTTGGATTAAATTATTCAGAATTTAACCAATAAATTTAATGGAATTAAAGTGTACACTCTAGTTTTAAGGAAATACTTTAAGAACACTTGGAATTAAATTACAACAACCAGTGATAAGCACAATAGCTCCCAACCGGAGGAAGCCTCAGCCAAGAAGAGCCGAGAGAAGCTGCTTACGCTTATTTTATAGTCTGCAGGATTCTGACGTCACAGACATCTTATGATAGAGCAACGATCATTAGGCAATTAAGTTTCTATGGCTGTTAAATGAAGTTTTCTAATGGGTAATCACGCCTGAAATTTATCATCGAACACGTGCAATCACCCGAACCGAGAATTAGAGCGGCAATTAAGATTTACGACCGCACAGCTGTGTGGAAGCAATGGGAAAACGTCAATCAAAACAATCTCACGGTTGGTAACATCCTCACGATGTTGCCTAGCTGTGACAACAGCAATCACGGCAGAAATTTACTGACCATAGTAGAGTTATGTATTCCTAAATTTGTTTATAATCGCATTTCACACAATTGGCTGGAGCGTGGCAGTTGCCGGCGGAATGGGCGAACTGTTGGCAGCGATGACACTGGCCCATACCTTTGCGCTTGTTCAGCTCCTCCACTGTGACTCGAATATCGAGTACACCGTGGAGTTCGGTGAAGATGCGTTTTGCGGAAGAGTCCCTTGTCAGTTTGACGATGACCATAGGGAGTTCCACTCTATTCCTGTTCTTCATGCGATACACATTCTGAACCGGATAATCAAGGGATTTGAGCTCGATCATAATGTCCTCGACGCTGATAGGGGTCGGTAGGCCACGAATGACGGCTAACAGGGGCTTCTCGTTTTCCAGATGGAAGGAGGGGTATGGGATGGCGAGAGAGTCGGTGATGTGGACGAGGGAGCGGTAAGCCTCAACGGTTTCTGTGGAGATTTTTAAATCACCATTGGGCTGAACCTTCGAGGAGAAGTTGATGTTTTGAGACCTGAGTTTGGCTCTCAGGTCTCCGTACTTGTCAGAATTGTGAAGAACGATGGGGGGGATGCGGTCTTTTTTGACCGGAAGTAGAGGTCGTACGTCTATATTTGAAGGTGGGGCGGGGGCTGCGGGAAGAGGAGGGCTGAGTGGGCCTCTCATCCTTTTGCTGGTTTGGGTCACAGTGGCATCAGCTGGTTTCGGGTTTGATTGGGGCGAACGAGGGGGGGGCTTTCTTGGGGTTGGAGAGCCCTTTTGCGATTTTTGGCAAAGGATTGCCAGTCCATTTCTGGAGTATCCGGGATGATAATTATTGGTGGGGAGAGTGGGGGGTCAGAAATGGGGGTGGGGCGCGGCGGTGTTGTGATTGGAACCGCTGGCAAGACAGTGGGTGAATCAGATGGAGGGTTTTTGGCCTCAATCGAGACCTCACCTTTATGGAAGAGCTCACGAAGAAGTTTTACCATCTTCATTGTTTCTTTTTTGGATGTGGTCTCCATCTTGAAGAGCTCGAAGGCTTCCTCGAAAGTGGAGATGGTCAGATCAGGGGATGTTGAGCGGTCCGGAGACATAGCGAGGGCTGGTATAGGCGAGGTCACGGGGACGGATGCGGGCGTTTCAGTTGGTTCGGGTGTAGTTTTTTTTTTGGGTGTAGTTTTTTTAATTATGATGCGTTTATTTTTGATGCAGAAGTCCGATTTGACGGGCTTCATGGCTGCTTAATAGGAGGAACTGAGCAAATAGAATGAATGTTGTGGACAATAAAAGTGGACAAAAATAAAAAAATATATATATATATAATTGTGTATTGAGTAAAAACAAACAATGATAACTAAAGAAATAAAGATTTGATGAGTGGTGCGAATGTATGAAATATGAGATGAATATAGGATGGGAAGAGTTGACGACCTTTCAGATCTTCAACTCTGCCCGCGGAGTGTAAAAGGGTAAGAAGGATAGTAACAGTCAGTGGCTTACTCGATGAAGAAGAAGAAAAACTGGCATCGACCGGTACTCGGAACAAATTACGTCACCAAGAATTTGTGGAGGCCAGCTCTTTATCACGAATTAATATAAAAAACCGATTTGATCTAGACAGCTGTCTGGGACGAGTGGAATGTCAATTGTTTATTTATTTGTGCACTTGCGCGGCCGAGAAACAAACAAAGCACTGTTTGAGCGACAAACGGGCGACGGTGAACTTGACGCGACACTATATGACGAATCGTGTATTGTAATTGTTAGTTATCAACGAAATGCTGTGAGATCGCGCTGTTTTAGCGGGAAGCGACTGCTCTGTAGCAGATCCGTGACTGAACAATAAGTTACTGTACAACAAGTTATTTAAATACTTTGATTAAGTTTTCATTCAGTCTTTGGTTTCCTTTTAGCATCTGATTTCTGAGAAGTTTCTGTTTGCCCGAGCTTTGAGAGAGATTTGAAAGAATAGTACTGCTTGGCTCTCAAAGAAGAAGCTCTGAGTGCCAAAAATCCTGAAAGAGATAGATTTCATTAAAATGTTATCAAGTGTTGTTTTCCATATAAAGGAAAAAAGAAAACAAATTTCTACATTATAAAGAAAGCTTTTGATCGGATGACACAGTAAATATTTTTATTAGGCTATAAGATCTATTATTATTATTAGTTAATTAGGCATTCCATCATATGAAGAGGATGATTTGTGCCATTTAAAATCTATTATAGAGCCCTATTATATAATCTATTTTATATTTTTTAGAACCTTATTAACACTTGCCTTACTGTGCTAAAAAATTCTGCCAGCCATGGTGCTGGACGCTGAGCGTCCAGAGAAAAATGTATGTTTTAAATTAAAGTTATACAAAATCTACTAGGTTATTTTTTTGTGATTAGCTATAAAAATAATTTTATTATGTATTAAAACGTCGAATAATCAAATGAAATATAAGTCCTGGTCACTTGCTATCCATCACAGGGTGGCAAGTGTTAACAGTTCAGATGAACTACAAATTTTCCTATCGCTACACACCGTTCGATATATCTTATAACCAGGGCTGTGGAGTCGGATGAAAATTTACCGACTCCGGCTTTATTTTATACTCCCGACTCCGACTCCAACTCTTGACTCTGACTTCAATTTTTATTTTATTTTATAATTTACTGCGTCTACCTAATGTATTTATATTGACTTATTAATAATGGATACAGGTATAAATAAAAAATTAATTATATTCGTACACAAATGAAACAATTGAATAAAAAAATAAATAAACAATACGCATTAAGCAATATCTTCACACAAAAATAACTATGAAACTTAAATGTGAGAAAAATATTTATGCCGATAACAGACACGTTTTCTTATTTTATTTATTTTCCTAGAAAATAAATAAAAACCCTAGGAATCTAAGTGCAGGAATTTACTATTTGTACGGCTGCAATAAACTGAACGTAATCCCCTTTTGGGGTTTATTGCGATTATAAAAGTCTGCATAGTATCAGGCATGAAACGATGAGAGGTTAACTGGTTAACACATACCGTAACGTTATTCATTCAAGAAAATGTTAAAATAATTAAACGGAGTCGGAGCCGGTCGATTTTTTCCGACTCCGACTCCACAGCCCTGCTTATAACCCTTCCACCATCTGAGAAAATACTATATACTCATAAAAAGCAAGAATTCCTTATTTTACTTTGATATTTCATTGCTCACTCATATATCACATTTACTTCCCCTTTCACACGTCACTATGACTCTTTAGATTTTGCAAATCCCAGTCTTTCTGTTTGCATCCATCATAAAATTTATAAGACACTTGTCTGCCGATTCGGAGGTTGCGGGTTCGATCCCCGCTGGAACCCAGATTTTTTTAAATAGGATTCCAGTCTGGTTAACACTTAGGCCCTATAAAAACCATCTTTCTGGCTGGTTGGAAGAGATTGCCACATGGCAATAAACTCGCCAGGTAAAATTTTTTTTTACTTATCAGACACTTTAATTTTTCCTCATACGTAAATACACATAAAAATACCTGTAAAAAGTTGTATTACTAATAACAACCACATAAATGTATGCAGAGTGACCTCAAGTGGTCTAGGCTGAAGGTAAGGATTAGCCAAATGAAATGTCTGCAGCGGCAACTGCAACAAGATGGACAACATCCAGAAACCTGCCAATTCCGGTATCTGTAAAGAATTTAAAATGTAATTAATTCTGGAGATCACAATACATAAAATAATTCAACAATTTGAACACATTGTTGTATTGTATACGACTCCATTTTTATAAATGTCATACATTACACTACTCAAGTGTCATAAGACTCAGGCAAGTTCACGACGCCATCTGTGTTTTATCCAAGAATTTAAAAAATTGCTCAATTTGAAAGACCCTTTAGAAAAAATGGTTATGTCATTTAAGAAGAGTAACATAGTGCAGGGTTCGAACTGACTACGTTGGACATGAAAATCCAGTGCGTTCACACGTGGCCATACACCTTATTACATTTCATAGTGAATTGATGATTAAATTTTAAAATGTGTTAAATGTTAAATTCATATTATTATTAGATCCTTGTTAACTTACTCGCTCTGATAGATTTCCAATATACCCTAAATAGAGCCTCATGCATTCAATTACTGTAGACATGCTTAACACTGCTATAGAAAGCAGTTTAGTCAAATTTCCTAGGCAGTCAAACTGGAAGGTAAAAAAAACAAAAATATAATAAAATTGTAAAGTCTCTTTCAATGTGGATTGCAAAGTTTCACCTGTCATGGCTGGAATCAGTTTGGAGGTTGCCGGAAAAGTTTTAAAGGTTTTATAATGGCTACACTAAGTGGGAGTCAACATCAAGAATGATCAAATAATTTTTGGTCCTAATGGTAAATGAGCTGCGTGAAAACAGGCTGGGAATTTACCGAGAGACGAATTAAGACTGAAATCAAGATAGAAATGAGAAGAAAAGAGAAAAATAATTTTAGTGCCACAATTCTGATTCTCATAACATAGAAGATGATGCTATATTCTTTTATCTACCTCTACTCCTATTTGTTTTCAATCTTTTCAGGATTCTTATACCATGAATTTAGATTATTGTATTGTATTCCACTTTTGTTGTATACAGTATACAATATCCTCTAACTTCAGTGAGATACAGGCAAAAGCCTAGTTTACTGGGGACTCGACAAATGAAAGGCAACAAACCCAGATCTATTAAAATTGTGTGTTCAAATTAACCTGTACACCGCGTTAAAAATCAAATTCCACGAATCCTGTGCGCGGCACAATTTCGGCGTTTTTTAATTTCTAAGTTTAAACGCGTATTTTGTTTAGAACCACTGATATTTGATTACACCACCAAGTAAACATGACATTCAAGTAATTTTATGATAATAAATAAATAGTCATTACTCTTAAGGAGACTCATTAAATAAAGGATATAAACTAAACATTACGTAAAATACACAAAGGAATGCTACAGATCAGATCACAGGCGTTTGTGCTTCCCGCGAGGAACACGTTAAATTACCTGTTGGTTTTTCACAAATTGTGTATATTTCTTGTCATGTGTAAATAAAATAAAATATGGCGAGTTTATTACAATGTGGCAATATCTTCCAACTAACATAACTTGTTTTTATTTTTATGATTGTGTGCGGTATATTATGGGATGAACATTTTTGGTCTTTCTGGAGCGATGATGTGTGAGGAGTTTGATTTCGCATGATGTTTCCAGTTGTAATTGAGTGTCACTGTTTGTCAGGTTGATGAGAATGTGCAACGGGGTTTTGTTTTTGTGTAATCGAAAATCGGAAAGAAGTATCGATTTATTTTTTCATGCTAAATATCCTCAGTGAGATACAGACAAAAGCCTAGTTTACTGGGGACACGACAAATGAAAGGCAACAAACCGAGATCCAATAAAATTGTTTGTCCAAATTAAATTACCTGTTGTTTTTTCGCAAATTATGTATATTTTTTGTCATGTGTAATAAATAAATAAAATAAATAAACCAACAAAGATGTTCAAGAACCCATAAATGAAAACCAGAATTTTAATAGGAAACAAAGTAAATTAGGAACTAAGATACATATACTCAACAGCTAGACATATAAGATATAGTCAGCGTACGGCAAACATGCACCAGCATGATCAAGAGACTCGACAGGATCTTATTGTCTGTAATGTCTGCGGGAGGGAAAGCGCATCTAGGATCAGGCTGTACTCTCATAGAAGACGTGGATGAGTATCTTAAGATTGACATTGGAATAGCGAGGGGATCCTTGACTACAAGGTACAACAACAATAGAAACGAGCAACAACTCAAATCAAGCAATGTCAAGATTTGCCGAAATTATGGAACACAAGTTATACACCACATTAGGTCCAACTTTAGTATATGGGAGTGAGATGTGAACTTTGAAAATAAATTTAGGAGCTGAGTGAACCCTGTGGAAGTGCATGCACTAAGAATAACATGTAGTATTTCAGTGTATGACACAATGTGAAATGCTGTTAATAAGGATATACGTGAACTAACGACTGATCTAGTAAGTGAGTATAAAAAAGTATGCTTTGGTAGCATCAAAAGACTAAATAAAAAAATCTCGATAAGACGAATTGAATAGGATTCATGGTAGAGAAAGACAGAAAAAATTGATCAGACCTTGTTTGTGCTCCCCTGAAGATGAGGCGAAAGCCTTGAAACCGGTAGGGTTAGACCGTTACAAAAAAGTGGAATAAACAGTGTTTGATAAAATAAATTACAATGTCTTTAAACCTCCACAACGTTAATGCCTTAACTATACACAATATATAAATGAAAGAAATTTTGAAAAGGTAAGTAAGTAGTAAAAGAAATTCAAGAAACTGTATGACATTGTATTGTATTAGAAATTATCCCGACTTATTAAATGCAGTGAAACTCTTGAAGCTGTGTGACAGAAGAAAAACAGCCGATATAGTACTGCTATACAAAATCATTCACTCAGTGATTGATGCACCTCACTTACTCGCAAACATTTCATTTCGTATTCCCACTAGATCCACAAGACAGCTCAATCCCTTTTATACCGAAAATTGTTATACTAACTATAAAATCAACTCCTCTATAATTCGTATGCAAAGACTTGGAAACGAGTTTTGCAACAATTTAGATATTTTTAATATAAGTATATATAGTATTCACCAGAATATTACAACAATATTTAGAAATAGCTACTAACTTTGTGCTCTCCATTATTAATATAAATAACGTAATACAAACCAAATATTAAGGACAATATTTTGCCTCTGGAGTTGAGTAACCCTGCGAAGCTTTTAATTCTGCAACACAACTTGCATCTCGTTCCACTAATGAGGCCATGTGTTTTCTATATCTCAATATATATCCATAAAATTCCCACAAAATTCTCAAAGATTATTAAATAATTTTAAAACGATGACTGTAATTTATTCTACTGCTTTTTGTATCTTCATGTTAGTTTAAGACAAAGTTGTATTATTTGTCAATAATTTTAAGTACTTGTATAACCTGTCACATGTTCATTTGTATATAAAGACACTGTTGTGTCGTTAATTAAATAAATAAATTACACTTTCATTGTATACAGTACCACCTAGTGGGCTTATGGTAATCTCTTGCAACCAACCAGAAAGATGTTGAAGAGGTCTCAAGTGAAAACCGACTATGATCTTTTTTTAAAAATCTGGATTCCAACGGGAATCAAACCCGCAACCCCCCGGTTGGGAGACATGCGTCTTACCAATTAGGCCACGGAGATCATTTTGGATGTAGAGGTGAAGAAAATATGATATGATAGGAAACTTTGACACTCTCCGATTCATAAATAATATGTTCAAATGTATTTTATGTTTTATTTTCAAAATCTACAATATAATAAAATAATATCAACTTTATATTGGTATTATAAAAAGGGATATGTGACATACCACAGTACTTCTGAATAATTTTTTTGGTAATAATAGCGCGGGGCGAAATATTTACCTTCATAGTGAGGAAATATGTTGTTGTAGATAACCAAAATGGAAAGAGAAAAACATTAAAACTCAGAAACATCTGTAGAGGCATGTTCGGTGCAGCTTCATATGTCCCTAAAATTGAAAAATAGTCTCATTATTGTCAATTTTTTGTTAAAATTTTTTAACAAACTTTAAGGTTATTTATAAGAGTTACTTTACAAGTATTGTGCTGGGAAAATGCCAGATTCCTTACACATTTAAATGTGTTTTTAATATATTTTTTTCCGAAAATGATATACAATTTAACTACCCAGATATATTTATTCGGAATGCTCTGAAGTTGAAAAATATTATATAATCTAAAAACAGATATTCCTCAAATAGCACATTAATAATGAGAATATTTTAGATAGTCCCGATTTGTAATAAAAGTAGTCGCACTAATGCTTTTCACTTTTATAAATATAATGGAACTCGCACTATAATAATTAAATTATAAAATTGCAATAATTTCTTTTTAATCACATCCTGATATAATGTTGAATATATAACTATCAGACGATATCGTTATATTCTCACACAACCCGAATGATCTTCAACACCAACTGCAAGAATTGGCTGAGGTCAGCAAAGAAGTTGATTTAAAAATGAATATATCAAAAACCAAATATATGATGAACAGCTTTGCTACCCCAAAACCAATAAATGTAGATAGAAAGCCGCTAGAACTTGTCCAGGAATATGTGTATTTGGGCCAACTTATTTCCTTTGTAGGTGACATATTGGAGGAAATAACACGAAGGACAAAACTAGCGTGGAGCTCATTTGGACGCTTAAAGAACATCTTCAAAAGTAATCTCCCAATATCCTTGAAGCGAAGGGTCTACAACCAGTGTATTCTCCCAGTGCCTAGATGGCTGCGAGACATGGACGCTCACAGTAAAGAACACACAAAAGCTCCAGACCGTACAAATGGGCATGGAGAGATGCATGTTGGGGTATACTAAAAGAGATTGTAAATGAAACACCTGGATTCGCAATATAACAAAGGTAGAAGACGTTATAAAGGTGTGCAAAAGAATGAAGTGTCAATGGGCAGGATACGTAGCCAGAATGTCAGACTCCCAAAATAATCCAATGGTACTCAAGAGGCCCAGAAGAAGACTGAGGGTATGCTGAATAGATGAACGAGCAAAAACGGAACTATTTGGAGTCAACTTGGGGAGACCTTTATCCAGCAGTGGATTGATTCTGGTTGACAATGATGATATAACAATCAGGAGTGAAGATTTTGTAGTTTTAAAATTCAGCTCTCAGGTAATAATGGAAAGGGTGCACTTGAAATGAGATATCTTCTAGCAGCATTGAGTTATGGTAAGATAGAGGAATTACTCCAAAAACTGGATTTCAAGCACTTCACTCTAGGAATTTAAAATTCCCTGTTTATTTGATTGGAGCATGTATTGACAGTGTGTTCAGTGGGAGACCAAGGATGTAAAATTGACATCTAAGAGGATTTAACAAAGACAGCCTTCAACTGGACCGATGGCCCCTGATACTTTCGAATATATATAAAATGTGTTTATAGGAGTAGTAAGAGTTTTATAACAGTTTTAAAAACTGTCATTTTTTTATGACAAGGGTTAATCATCTATTTCATATACAGTAGATAAAATACATATTAGCGCGTATTCTACAAATTACTATACATATTATTTGGATCGTGTCTAGCAGCCACTACAGCGCATAGTTTTTTTTATATAAAACACACATTATTTAATATAAATTTACCAATGTCTGTCGATTCTTTAAAATCAACGAGATCGGGGAAAATATTACTCGAAACCGCCGTAATTGTGTTTTTCCACGACATTTTTAACACACTTTTATTTAATGCTTTGCATTTTATTTTGAACAAAAATTACATCTTTTTTCGATGAGAGAAAATATTGTAGTTTTATATTTGAATACTCGAAGATTCAATATTTAAAAAGTACGTGATGGAATTTGTTTGTTGTAGAAATTTTGTTTACAAATGGACGACTGTATCATAAACAATTTCATGTATCATAAACTCGGCAGATTGTCAAATCGTGTTGGCAAATTGAAAAATATAAAAAACCATTTATATTCATGATAAACTTTTTACTTGAATCTTTCAGTCAATCTTTAATAATTTTGTTTCTTATTTAATAATATGAATAATTTGATTCATGTTGAGCTCATACATCAAAATTGACTTAAATAGTATTTTTAATTTGGAACAGATATAAATATTACACTTGATTTAAAAATATTACGTATTTAATCAAAATATCTTTGATACTCTAAATTCGTGTTTCGATTTTTTTAGTTCTGTATCTTTTCTATTAATTATATTTCACTGAATGCATATTCGGTAGATGTAATTATTATCTGATTCTATATTTTACTTTATAAATTACCTTACTACACGGCTCTAAGTATTTACTCAGATTATTGATGAATAAACTTATTTTATTTACCTTTTTAAATGTAGTATATTATGTTTCATTCAAGATTATTCACCACACATGTATTTACGTAGTATTTTTTCCACCTCATCACTTCTATGCCACGGCAGTCAGCACAGCAATTGATTGCTTGCGGAAAAGGCAATAACTTAGTTTTCATCAGTATTTTGCTTTATTATGTGTATCCTTTTAATTAATTATCCCTAGAAATATTTTGTTATGCTTACTTTATTTTGATAAATTTTAAATTAACTGTTCAGTATTCAAAAATATTCATGTTAAATCATGTAATATTTACAAATTTTTATACACATTTTTTTTTCATGAATAGCAATATAAATTGTATGCGTCTCTTGACACTGGCATATACTCCTTCATATATAGGAGTCCATGGCCAAGAATTTTAGGTTTTGACGTTTATATTTAGAGGTTAGATCACATTTTATGATTTTGTGTATAGTATCTGATTTTATGTGTAATTTTTCTGAATTAATGTAATATAATATATTATTGGATAATTTTTTAGTTTCCGAAAATATGCACAGCTTACGTACATTCACCGAAAGAATATTAACTGGTAAGTAAAATCATCAACAGTTAATTTTTAATTGAAATATAATTTTGATTTAATCTTTTTATAAAAATATTTTTTCTTGCAGTCTTAGCCTCAGCGAAATGCAAAACTACTGTACCTTCATGTGGAATAAAATATTTTGCTCCACCTCCAAATTATGACGGTAAGTTGAAATAATTGATCTCGGAGGAAAGTTACTTTTAAAATATATTGAGAGGTGAAACAGAAGTGTCCCATGGTGTTTACATATTTTTATCGTGTTTCGTAACAACGCTGTGTCAGGAACGTGCCCCCTGAAAAATGTGGGTCACATTTCTTTTGAGACGTAAACAACATCTAGAGTAAAGTTGAGTTTTCATTATAAATTTAATATTTATGTTTAATCCACAAACATAAATTTTCAACTTCATACCAGAAGGAATTGAACTGGTTGAATGTTAGAAACAGACGCCAAATTCACATACTGTCTCTATTGTATAATATCCTTAACTGTCCCGCCGCCCCCTCTTATTCGCTGAAAATTTTCAGTGTCTTTCCAATCATGGATTAGCGCTACGCTCAAACAGAGATTGTCTATTGGCCTTTCCAGTTCACCGCTCCTCTTTTTTTACGCCGTCCTGTACTGTCCATGCAGTGAGACTGGAATCAGTTACAAACCAATATAAGACTTGCTCCGTCCTTGGCATGTTTTAAGAAACGACTGAATAAACTCTTAGTTTCTAGTCAGTAAAATAACATGTTTCATTCCTGATTTTTCTTTTCCTTTCCTCTCCACCATCCCTTTCTTTCCTTTTGATTGATGATATCTCACTTTATATGAAAAAGAATGTTCGGGTGATTGTCCGCCTTTGTGGGGTTCGTGGGCATATGCTCATATATGTGTTAATGGATTTCGTGGGGATGGATAGTCATTTAAATTATTTTGCCTGCTGCACGACAATGCCAGACCACACACGGCCAACGCCACGAAGGAACTGCTCGCCTCGTATAAATGGGATGTCCTGAACCATCCCGCGCATTCCCCTGACCTAGCACCTTCAGATTACTATCTCTTTACCTCCCTGAAGCTGCACATGGGTGGAAAAAGGTTTTCAACCGACGAGGAGGTAAAGGAGTAGGTGGAGAAGTGGACGGAGGGGTTGGCGGGAAACTACTTCAAGGAAGGCATCAAAAAGTTGATACCCCGCTTCACCACCTGCATTGAGAGGAATGGCGACTATGTCGAAAAATAGCTTACATATGTTCTTCGGTAACCACGTAATTTTTTTGTTTAAATAAAAAAAATTGTAACCTACAAAAATTCAGTACACTTACTTTCTGGATATGCCTCGTATATTAAAATATGTTAGTTGATTTTTTAAATTTATGACAAAAATTAGAATTCACAGAAAAGAAAACTACAAACCCAGGCCCTACAATTTGAAATATCTACCAGTCGCCACTGCTTTATCATTATTGTTTTACTATATTAGACTTTAAACCACATGTCTAGTTTCTTTTTTACCAATTGGATTTTTTTTCGAAGGCATGTTTGGGAAAAACTAGGCACCTTTTTTATATCACCATCGATAATGTAACCCGAAGTCTCACTACTGCATACAATGTTGCATTAGATATCTGGAGGAGATATCCTAGCAAATATGCAAACCTTTTCCATTGGAATTTGACATTTTTTTTAATGTATTGTTGCAAGACATCTCAATTAGCTCTTTTTCTTTATCTGTTGGGATATGAATCCATGTGAACATATCCGTAATATCTTTTTGAAAGCATTTTTGTGGCTCAAAGGGCGCTTTATGGCCCAAATATGCAGTATGAAGTCTGAATGATCTCAAACCATAGATAATAATAACCATAAAAGCCTAAAAACATAGATTAACCACTTAATGCTAGGGTTTTTTTACAAAGAGGTTTTCAAAAAACATCAAGTATTTTTTTGTGTTTTATTTTAAGTTTATACACTTTTCAATTGATTCATAACAATTTAAACATATTTAAATTTAAAAACATGAAGAAAAATTGAAAAATTCGGTATGGTGATTTGAAAGTATGGTGTTAAACATAGACCTACGTAAATACGAACATAATATCGTAAATACGAAATAAGCAACACAAAACACGACCACTTACAACTGCAGGCAAATTTACAATGAATAAATAAAATGCAAACGACTGGCGAACGTTACACGTGTTAGCTAAAATTAGAAGACTGCAAGTCGAGACAAGCGAGCGTGACAGCGGAAATTGGAACGCATTTGGCACGCGAGAGGGTCTCGTTCAAGGGCATAAAGTGGTTAATTTGTAAATATTGAAGTATGTTAAATTTGTTTCCAGATATTGTCATGCCAGAAAAGCCTAAGTTACGTGTTTTAGATAAAACTCCTATGTATCCTCCTAGTATGAAACCACCAAAGATGCAAAAGCGTCTTAGATATATGAGAGGACCTGAATTAATACATAACACCCTTTTGCACAAACAGTATGGAATTGCCGTAAGTTTTTTTATTTGTTTCTTAGCACTAGATATTAGGATTTGCCAGCACTTATGTGGTTCATACCTTGGATTTCTATATACTATAGAAAGTCACCAAATGAAACCTATGCTTATCCATTCCCATTACAGGCATTTTTTTCTACCTAAGTTTTGGGGCTTTTTATTTACACAGTAGAAGTCTGTTAATTCGAAATTCAAGGGACCATATTTCATTAAAATGTTCAAATTATGAATGACTAGTTTAACAAGTTCACTGCGCCGAACACGGCTCCCGTGTCCATACAAATATTTTGTAAGGACACGGGAGCCTTGAATGTTTAGTGCACTCATAAACGTCTCCCGATAAGGATTCGTCGCCGGTTTCATATGTTTTGAAGACACGTTTCAATAGAAAGTAGAATTTGATATTTTTAACAAAGTTATGGGTTTTCAAAAATTCGCTAATTTTCAGCACCTCTGTATGACATTAAATATTTTATACGCAGTGAACGTGTTAAGTAATATAAATATGATGATGTCACAGCTTTTTATTACGTTATGCACTTGTTTGCGATATTATGAACTGCAATTTAAAGTTTTTGACAAATTTTGACAGTTGTGAAATTTTTAAAGGTAGAATCTTCAAAAAACTTGAATACATTCAATGCGATCAAAAGTTAATTCATGTGTGGCTGACTAACTATTAAGATTTAAAAAAAAAAGATGTAAAATTACGTGCGATTTAATTTGGTGTTGTTTAGTAGTACCCCCCCTCCATTTGAAACGAAACTTTGGTTTGCGTACAAAAACGCGTCAGACACGTTGTTAGTACTTGACGTTTGCGTAGAAGAATGCACTAGGCGCATTGTTAGCATTGAACGTGTTAAATTACCTAATAATTGTTATGAAAAAAACACTCAAAACCCCATACTTACGATAATAATCTTGAGATTTTCAATATTGAATCTTTGGATATAGAAGGAGCCCTGAGAATTTAACCACTCATCGGCGCATAATACGCCAGCCAGTTGTTTTGATGCAAAGGCCAGTCGCTATGTGGATCCATGTTTTTACTTTTTGGTGAAAAATATTAAGAATTATGAAATACGCTATTTTTAAAATTAACAGTAAAATTTATTACAAAGAGCACCTAGAATATGGCGAAAAATACGAATTATTGTTCTAATTAGCGGACTTTTACTGTATTATACCTATGACTTTGGTCATGATAATAAGAAATGGATGATTTGTTTCATAATAAAATGTGAATGCTTTGTTTATGAATTTATAAACGGTAGCTTATAAACATCATTACATAATGTAAGTTTGAATGAAATCTGAAATTTTGTTCGAAACCGGGATTTAAAAAAAAAACAAGTCTACCATCCTCACCGCTGACCCTGGCAATCCTGCCTTTGATGTTTGGAAGTAATGTCCTAATAATGAAAAACTGGTAAGTCTTACCCTCCAACCAGCAGCACAAAATGTGTTATTAATAAAAACATTGATTATTGTTTGCCTTTTTAGTTATTTTTAATATTTATAATTGTTTATTGACTAGGATTTTTAATTATCTTTGTTTTTATATATATATTTTTTTTGAGTAGTGAAATGATACAAACTTGCAGACAAATAACCAGAAAGTAAACTGCAGATTGATTCTTGGTATCAGTATTGCATGATTCCCCGATCAGGTTTAGTGGTGTGAAACAATCTAAATAAATATATTTACTATGATTTTGAATTATCTTTGTTTTTATTATTAAAAACTATTATTTATATATAAGCACTTTATAACCCAATCTTCTCTTTTTTCGAGTTTACTCTTTTTGTTATTTTTTTAATGAAATACTAGGCGCATCCAGAAATTAAAGAACGATTGAGCACCACGCCCTGCGCCGATCCTCCATCACCGCGATCGTATGCGCGCCAGTTAGCTCCTTCCCTCGCTTCTGTGCGACCTGAGTTTTGTTGCTGAATGGTCATGCGTCTTTGTTCTGTAACCTTTCAAAATGGCTGCGCCCATCGAAAATCCCGCCAAAGTGCGGAGCGTCATTCGTTTTCTGAATGCACAAAATGTTCGGCCTATCGAAATTCGAAATTTATACACAAATTTCACGAACGCTCCTACATGAAATAGTGACAGAGCACCTTGGCTACAAAAAAATGTGTGCTCGGAAAAAAAAAGCGAATCTCAACACCAGAAAAGTGATGACAACAGTTTTTTGGGACCGAAAGAGTTTGATCCACTTGGAGTTTATTCCAAGAGGACACACAATAAACTCAGAAGCCTATTGTGAAACTCTTCAACGACTTAAACGCGTCATCCAAAACAAGAGATGTGGAATGTTGTCGGGAAAGGTGATTTTGATTCATGACAATATGCGGCCTCATGCATCAGCACGAACACAGCGAAAACTTCAAGTCTTAAGTGGGAAATTTTTGGACTTCCTCCTTACAGCTCTGACTTGGCACCAAGTGATTTTCACTTATTCCCGAAACTAAAATAATTTTTGGGTGGAAAACAGTTCGCAAACGATGAAAACCTCAAACAAGAAGTGACATCCTGGCTCAAATCTTTGGCGGTAGAAGAGTATAACATCGGAATCGAAAAATTGGTTACACGTTACTTATAAGTGCCTTGACAGCTATGGTGACTACATTGAAAAATAGAGTAAGGTACTGTGACTTTGTAAATAAAGTTTTGTGTTGATATCTTTCGTTTTTATTTGGTTATGCCAAAACGTTCTTTACTTTCTTGTCGACCCACGTAGTTCAAATAGCCCTCTTTTCATGTGCAGAACATCTGGTATCCCTAATTTATACTGTCTGCAAAAATGTTTTATATAATATGTTTTCTTTGGATTGTTTCGCAGCTCTGATATTTTTTTTTAATAAACTTAAAATTCACTGTCCTCTATATAATGTATTTTTTTAATAGACATTTTTAAAACCTTATTGTTTTTAGGCTATAACTGGTGGACGTTTACGAATAGAACATTTAGAAATGGCTCGTCTAACAATTGCTCGCAAGCTCGACGCCAAGAGGATGTTTGCCATATGGAGAGTGGACCCTCCATGGCAACCTGTGACCAAGAAGTCCCAGGGCATGAGAATGGGAGGAGGCAAGGGAGCCATCGACCATTACGTAACACCAGTCAAAGGTGGTAGAATCATCTTGGAAGTGGGTGGAAAGTGTGAAATTTGGGAGGTTAATATATATATATATTTTTTTTAACTTATATAACACATCGATCAATAAGTCCCGGGACTAACCAACAGATGGCACCTCTAATAACAAATCCATACCATTCTCAGTTAGTACCAGCCTTTAGAAGATACGTGTCAAACTTTCATGACATTCCGACATTGTGTCATTGAGTTACAGTGGTTTTAGTGACGCTACTTTTGCTATTTTCAAAACAATGGAAAAAACCGAATTTCGTGTGTTGATAAAACATTGCTTTTTAATGGGAAAAAATACCGTTCAAACTCAGAGATGGCTTGAAAAGTGTTATCCGGGCTCTGCTCCGTCGAAAACAACCATTTGTCGGTGGTGTGCTGATTTCAAACGCGGTCGTACAGACACAAATAATGCTGAACGCTCTGGTCGTCCAAATGAGGCTGTTACACCAGAAAACATAAAAAAACTCTCAAAATCGTGATGGAAAATCGCAAAGTAAAGTTGCGTGAGATAGCTGACATTCCAAAGATATCATTTAGTAGTGTTTACACTATTTAGCATGAACATTTGGTATTGAAAAAGCTTTTTTCGAAATGGGTGCCGCGTTTGCTCACAATGGAACAGAAACAACAACGCATCTATGATTCAGAGCGCTGTGTACGCGAAGTATGCAATTCCTTCTTTTCTGTTGGTAACGGCTTCTTATCTTTATCTGTCCACCATCTTTTTCTTGTGATATGATATAGTTAGTATCCACTTTTCTTCACATGTCACAGTGCAGTCAAGAAATGGCTCGCATTCAAAGTCGATTAAGAGAGAAGTACACATGTTTATTCGCTGCTGGCAATTGGCTTCTGATAGCACTTTCCTATCTCCTTAAGGTGAAGAAATACTGTTCCATGAGATGAATTAAGCCTTTTTTTGCAATCTGATAGATCGTTAGTTCTGGCTCTGAATTTACAAGACTCTTTAGAGTGTTGTCAAAATTAACACAACACCCTGAACCGGGTCTCATCATTAACAATGCTTTGTCCGTCTTTAAATCTTTGAAATCATTTCTGGCCAGTTCTTTTAACTTTGACTGATACCATTCTCACTTTTTACCATCAACACTTTTAATTCTTTTTCTGCTGCGGAATTTACAATTTCACCATTTAACACATTCACTGCGTATAAAATGTCATACAGAGATGTTGAAAATTCGCGAATTTTTGAAAACCCATAACTTTGTTAAAAATCAAATTCTAATTTCTATTGAAACATCATATACAAGTGTATTCCTTTGTGTCTTCAAAACACATAAAACCGGCGACAAATCCTTATCGGGAGACGTTTATGAGTGCACTCAACATTCAAGGCTATTTTATATGAACACGGGAGCCGTGTTCGACGCAGTGAACGTGTTAAAAGTATAAAACGTGCCGTTTGTACTGATAAAAATAGCAAAAATTTCAATTGAAAAGTTCAGTAATTACGCTGGAAAATTCCATTTCAAATTATAAATTTAATAATCGTGCTTAAAAATCACATTTACGTCAACGAATGCTTTTCATATTTGTGATTTTTTTTCCAAAAAAGCATAATCCTTTGTGTAGAAATCAAAAGAATTTTTGTAGGCGTTTTTGGAATTTACTTTTGTTAAAATGAATACTTTTAAAGTATTTATATGCATCCTACTTCTGTCGTCTGACAAGAAGGAATTTCCAAGACTAATTACTCCTTATTTACAAATAATATAGGATACTATTGTGAACTACAGAATAGGGAGAGGGGAGTGTGATGGTCTGGGTGGCCTATTGTTATTGTCTGTTTTTCGTAATTATCTGGGCTTTGGATACAATTTATTTTTTCTGAAAATTCGGAACTGGGACACAAAGGGTATCTATTAGGATGTTGGGACAAGTGAATCAAAACCGGGACTATCCTGGCCAAACCAGGACGTCTGGTCACCTTATAAATATAGGGTCTTTCCAATTGAGCGCTTTTTTTAATTCATCTGGTTGTTCTTTGACCCAATTGACAAATACACGACGTTTTGCATGATCCAATGGCTTTAATTCCTGTGTTATTTGAACCTTATGTGCCTTCAGAGCTAAATCTTTTCGTAAAGTACACCATGTAGTGGATTCACCGAGTCCAACTTGTCGTGAACGTCAACTAATGGACATTTCTGGGTCTTCAGCAACACTTTCACGAACCAAATCAATATGATCTTGTGAACGACCGCTACGGCATAGCTTTCTCTTCTTTTATCTTCCACCGAACCAGTTCCTTGATTCAACAATTCGATTGATAGTGCTTTCAGATGGACGATTACACAACCCGTAAATATTTTCTAAAAACATTTTCATGAAATAATTTAACAATTTAAAGACGTTGTTGTATTGTATATGACTCCATTTTTATAAATGCCATACATTACACTTCTCAAGTGTTACAAGACCCAGGCAAGTTCGCTACGCCATCTGTATTTTATCCAAGAATTAAAATCAATTTGAAAGACCCTACATAATGATGCTTTTATCTATATTAAATGTTTCTTGTGTAAAAAAAAATATTATTATTGACCTTATCATTTCAGGTGCGCAAGTTTCTTGAATCTATAATTCAAAGATTGCCATTCAAGTCAAGAGTTGTTACTCAAACATCCTTGGAATATGAAGCCCAGAAAGAAAAAGAGTTGGAAGAAAACAACATCAACAAATATACATTGAAATATGTCATTAAAAATAATATGGGTGGCTGCCATAAATGGTTGTCACCAGTAGATCACAAGTGGTTTGGAAAATATAATTAAGTTGCAATGTGAGATTGTGATGTCAAAAAACTTATGTGTAAATTAGTGCTATTGTACAATACCTTATAAACAATTACCTAGTACTGTTTGACTTACGGATATATAAACTTATTTCAACAAACAAGTCTTTTATTTATATTACTACTTATTTGCATCGATGGGACACGCATTTGCTGAGCAGCGTTTCATTTCTTACGAAAATGTCTCGATGATTGGTTTGCCTCAAAAGAGCAACAGTTTTTTTGGCGTGGCATCCACAAATTGCCAGAGAGATGGGAAAAATGTGTAGCTAGCGATGGGCAATACTTTGAATAAAATATTTTTTACCATTTTCATACAATAAATGCGTATTTTCTATAAAAAAAATCCGATTTCACATTTACAGAACTGGTATACCTAAAATATGCAGGCTTTTTTTTTTAATAAAATTTTTCAGTGTTTATTTTGTCAGAGTAGATTTCACAAAAGCATATTAAATCAAAATGCGTTCAGCTATTTTAATTTAATCATAATATAAATAGACCAAAACCCGTACGACGGTTGTCGCCAAAGAAAGAATACGAAAATTGAATTTTGAATACAAAAGAGCGAGAGAGGAATACTTGGAATCTCTCCGAAAGTAATTCGAAATTTGAATCTCGGTGGGTCCGTGATACTGAACGAATTTTAAATACCTAGCTTACAATTTTTGAACCGGTGTAAAAGGGGACGATGTATAAATGATATATATAAACAAATTTTACATTTATGAATATATATTTTCATAAATGTCGAATTTGTTTTACTTCCGTGAATATTTCACAGGTTGCAACTAGTTATTTACATTATACTTGTCAGGGGGTCATCAACACATTTATTTTTAAATTTTCAGTGTATTCAAATTCAAAATATATTTCACTCTGGTAGAGTAGTTTTGGTCCTTAGTACGAGGGTGGTCCCAGAAGTACCCGACCTGACGTATAGATGGCGGTTGTTGCTTTAAAAAATTACTATGGTAGAAAGTACTAGACTTATAAATCTTAAGTTTCAAGTTTTAAGACGCTACGTTGTTTAGTATTTGTTTGGTAGCCATCAATAGTAAACGCTCTCAGTGAATTTGTAAACATGGAAAAAATAGGTCATCGTTATGTGATACAATACTTTCATTTGAAAGGTCTAAGTCCAACCAATATCAAAGCCGAGATCCAAATCTGGGGCAGTCTGCTCCTTCGTTTACAACAGTAAAATATTGGGTGGCAGAGTTTAAACGAGGCCGTACGAGCTGCCAAGACGAACATCGCAGTGGTTGACCAAATGAGGTGACCACGCCAGAAATGGTAAAGAAAATCCACAAAATGGTATTGGATGACCGTCGATTGAAAGTGCGCGAGCTAGCAGACTTGGTAGGCATTTCAAAAAGTGCTGTACATCGCATATTGACTGAAAATTTGGACATGAGAAAGCCGTGCGCAAAATGGGTGCCGCGTTTGTTCACAATGGAACAAAAACAGCGTCGTGAGGATGTTTCAATCGAGTGTTTAGCGATGTTTCACAGCAATAAAGCCGAGTTTTTGCGTCGATTCATAACCACGGATGAAACATGGGTCCATCACTTCACACCTGAAACGAAGGAACAGTCAAAACAATGGACTGAAAGGGGAGAATCGGCTCCAAAAAAGGCGAAGACAGTTCCATCTGCAGGCAACGTCATGGTGTCAGTTTTTTGGGATGCGCGTGGAATAATTTTCATTGATTATCTTCAAAAAGGAAAAAAAATGAACGGCGAGTATTATGCGAACTTATTGCAGCGTTTGAGTGATGAAATCAAGAAAAAACGGCCGCATTTGGTGAAAAAGAAAGTGTTGTTTCATCAAGACAATGCACCAGTTCACACATCCGTTATCGCGGTGGCCAAAATCAATGAATTAAAGTTCGAATTGCTTCCTCCCGCACCCTATTCGCCAGATTTAGCCCCCTCGGATTATTTTCTTTTTCCAAACATGAAAAAATTGCTCGGTGGTAAAAGATTTGCCAACAATGAAGAGGTGGAATCTACGGTTGATGGCTATTTTGAGGCGCTCGACGGTTCTCACTATAAACAGGGTATCGAAGCTATTGAACATCGCTGGGAAAAGTGTGTCGAGCTGAAAGGAGACTATGTTGAGAAATAAAAATATTTTTTCCCAAATTTTTTGTGTTTTCTTTGTTAGGTCGGGTACTTTTGGGACTACCCTCGTATATTCATATTTTTTTTAAGTTGGCTTTTTTTAATTAAGTAATAAAGGAAATTTTTTTTTTAAGCAGTAGGTCGTAAAAGAAAGACAAATTGAGAATTACAAATAACGTTTATTTATTTCATAATTATATGTTAGAGAATGTATGAATTAATGCAATGACATATTTGGTAACTGCTTTCATTTATATTATATTTGTTTATAATTTTACATGGAGAAATAAAAACAAATTCACACCTTAATAACAACAGTTTGGTCATTTTCTAGGCGATGGAACAGACTATAGGAAATAACTCAATTGATATTTTGATTCAATTAATAACAGCAATGAATGATAACTTTCTCACTCAAAATTCCAATGTTTTTTTTCTGTATTATTCAAAAAATTTTTTTTTACAGCATTTATTAACACGTTCACTGCATCGAACATGGCTCCCGTGTCCATACAAATATTTTGTATGGACACGGGAGCCTTGAATGTTAAGTGCACTCATAAACATCTCCCGATAAGGATTCGTCGCCGGTTTCATGTGTTTTGAAGACACAAAGGAATACACTTGTATATGATGTTTCAATAGAAAGTAGAATTTGATTTTTAACAAAGTAATGGCTTTTCAAAAATTTGCGAATTTTCAGCATTTCTGTATGACATTAAGTATTTTATACGCAGTGAATGTGTTAAATTATTCATTATTTCAATAAAACGATAAAAATATTTAATTTAAATATTAAAATGGTGATTTTATTAAAACTTTTCATGGTCAACAATATTCTTAAGCATATTGCCTAATAAATAATTTGTTTTTAAATATATTTAACTTTTAAGAAATGGAAAAAGGTGAGAGCAAGTATAATTCATTGTCACATACGTTGACAAACACAATCAGTATTGTTACGTCCATCAGGGCTTACTTATTTTTTAATCCATCCATAATACTTTGGAATAGGAATGGTGATGGATATTCTGAACACCTTGCAAATATTTATATGAACGCCTATAGGCGTTTTCAGCACTGAACGTGTTAAATATTGCTAGAAAAAGATTTATATTATCTCCATTTTGAGTATTTCACTCAAGTTGATTGATTTATAAAAGCGTACTTTGATTTGTTTCATATAAAAACAATTTTATACAAAATTTAGATCACTGAAAAAACACATGACTGCATTTTTTTTATTCTTTATGCATATTTTAATAATTTCATAAATTCTTATTCTCTATGCATAGATTAATAATTTCATTCATTTTTATTCTCTATGAATCATCACTTGACACTGGCGTATACTCCTTCATATATAGGAGTTCACGCCCAATATTCAAAAAGAAGAATTCTCTATACATAGTTTAATAATTTCATTAATTGTTAGCGATTAATGAATTAAGTATCTTAAAAAAGATATTTTTTGCTGTGTCATGTTGACATAAATCACAGTTGATGGATTCTACTCACAAGTTGAGTATACAGCTGGACAACTTAGAGATTCTCAAAATTAGATAAAGTTTTAAACTAAATCTCAATATTATAAATAATTAATTTGCGTCAAAGTCCTTTTCTCAACCTGTTACCCATTCCATCATCAGCTTTTTGGCTACACACCCTTTTCCCTTACTAGCCAGTAAATCCATCATTTTCTTTACCAGTGACCATTAATAAATATATTTTAAACATGTAATTTAATTCATCACCTCATGAAGAAGAAAATTCTTCATAACCAATAAAATAAATAAAACAGTGGTGAATATAAAGGAAAATAGTATATATATTTTATTAAACTTAAAAAAAAAGTGATTTAGTTATCATTCATTTTTATTTCAATACATTTTGAAATATCAAAGAAATTATAGGAAATATTTTAAGAATATTATGGAAGTACAAATATTTTACAATTCAATAGGAATGTTACAATAATATTGTGCAAGCTATTAGAAAACACACCTCACTTATAAACACTTTGGATATCATTTCTCTAAAACGTCAATTTAAATGGCAATTTTTGCTTTTATATACGATGATATAAATAATATGTATCACGTTCAACAATAAAAGATTTTCTTATAATTCTAAGGAAACTGCTCTTGGAAGAGAATCGGTTCAAATATATATAACAAGATTTCTTTTGTGAAGAAAGAACTAAAACATGCAAGCAAATACGTATTTTTAAATATTTATGTATATACATTGATTTTTTTTGTTGTAAAACAATCATTTTAATTAAATTGATAAAAATAGTGGAACAAAAAAACACTAATTAATAGTTTCAAAATCAGAAGGGATTTTTTTACCACATTTGTACCTTATATAGAACTAAGCTTAAGACAATGTGTGGTGATTGATCAATATCATTACGTAAGATGTATATATAAGTAAGTTTCATATACAGTAGTCCCCCCTTATACAATGTTTCAATTTCTGCGATCCATCACTTGACATTGGTGTATATTCCTTCATATATAGGAGTTCACGGCCATTATTCAAGAAGAACAATTTCCGTGGTCATCACTTGACAGTGGCGTATACTCCTTCACATATAGAAGTTCACGGCCATTATTCAAGAAGAAGAATTGCCGTGGTCAACTGTGATTCAAAAATAGGAAATTCAAATGTGTCATTAATAAATAGGCCGAAACTCGTACGGCGGTTGTCGTCAAAGAAAGAATACGAGAATTGAATTTTGAATACAAGAGAGCGAGAGAGGAATACTTGGATTCTCTCCGAAAGTAATTCGAAATTTGAATCTCTGTGGGTCCGTGATAATCAACGAATTTTAAATACCTAGCTAACAATTTTTTAACCGGTGTAAAAGGACACGATGTATAAAAGATATATATATATATATATATATATAAACAAATTCTATATTTATGAATATATATTTTCATAAATGTAGAATTTATTTTACTTCCGTGAATATTTCACGGGTTGCAACTAGTGTGTCATTAATAGCTTTATTAATGATACATTGCAATGCCTGCATCATTCACCTCACTTCATCTGTCACATCATCAGTATCATTACAGAAGAAGAAATGTGAGTACAGTAAAATAATATATTTTGAGAGAGAGAGATATAACATTCACATAACTTACTATATAGTATATTTATATAATTGTTAAATTTTTTATTACTTATTGATGTTAATTTGCATAATTTATAAGTTAAATTTGAGTATGGGAAAAAATTAAGTATAAACAGGGTTCTGTATTATCGGCAGTTCCAAGCATCCACAGGAGGTCTTGAAACATATCCCCTGCCACTGATAAGAGGGAATTACTGTATTTTCAAGATTACTTATTTATAATTGAATTATTTTGATTGATATATATGTTATTTATATAAATGATCTCAAATAACTGCTTCGTTTTAAGTTACTTTACAATTTCCTTTTTTTTTTCAATAATATTTACTAATTGCCGCTATACAAAACATGAATTACACTTGATATCTGATCAATTTGAGGAAATAGATCCTTTATCATATTAAAACCAAAAACAGAGCACATAACTGTGAATACATCGAGGTAATAAATTAAAATAAGATTTCTACGAGAATTATTCAAACTACAAAACTTCTTTTTATTACATTAATTTCAACAGCAATAAACACCCGAATACATATTTAACATTTCAATTGTGTACAAACATATTTTTGGTGTCAAGATATGCAGTACATAATAAACATTAAAAGTAAAGTACATCAACTTTACATAAATATGAAATCATACACTTTTACAATTGAATAGATTTGTTTTCAATACTGCGTTAAATTCAGATCAAAATAAATTTTTCAAAGAAAAAACCATAATTTATAAATTTTTTTTCACTTTTGTGTACATGGTTATGCATGGTACAGAACCCGGCGTTAAGTAATACTTTTAATCCCAGCACATTTTGCATAAAATGTGCGAAAAATCCCAAGCATTTTTTGGCAAAAAAAACAGTAGTTTATGTAGTTTATAGTTAAGGCATTAACGTTGTGGAGGTTTCAAGACATTGTAATTTATTTTTATCAAACACTGTTTATTCCACTTTTTTGTGACGGTATAACCTTACCGGTTTCAAGACTTTCACCTCATCTTCAGGGGAGCGCAAACAATTGCGGTCCTCCGAAAGTTGAGGTGAAAGCCTTGAAACCGGTAGGGTTATACCGTCATAAAAAAGTGGAATAAACAGTGTTTGATAAAAATAAATTACAAAACAGTAGTTTATTTTTTATCTCAGTTAATATTTAGTTTTAAAACTTAATTTTTTAGTAGAGATCTCCCTGTAGAGTGTAAAATAATAAGTAATTTTCATATTTCATAAATTAGATTTTTTTTTTCATTCAGCATAAAAACTTGTATGAAAACTTTGAGGCAGATGATCGGCCCCGTGGGATTAAAAGGGTTAAGAAAGAGACTGTTGGCCATAAGTCGTCTCTGTCATTCATACATGTGTTCCGTCGCGATTTGCGTGCGACAGAGACGACTCTCTACAAAGCCGAATTTAGCCGATTATGGCCGACAGTCTCTTTCTTAAGCCCGATGTGTATTACTTACCGCCGGGTACTGTACATCTGGTGCTATATAGCAATTTCTTGTAACCAACAATATAATATAAACATAAAAAATAATATGTATTGAAATGAATTATATTAATTATAAAAAGTTGTTTTTATATATATATATATATTTAATCTGCGAAACATGTTTTTCATTCAAATTGTTTTACATTTATTTTCTATAACTTTTTTTTATCTTTTACTATAACATTTTTGTTTTTTATTGTTTTGTTAAAAAGTATTGTAAAAAAAAAAAGAAATATTTTGTAAAGTGTAAAAAAAGAGTTGAACAAATGACTAGTGACAAATTGTATTTAATTAATAGCCTCATCACACATTATCAAGTTATAATGATACATAGTTAAACATTACATTAATATCATAAGAAAATTGAATATAAAAGTTGCCAATAAAGAAAATAAGCAGGTTTCCTATATAGGAATATAGAACTTGACAATTTCTTTATATATATATAATCATTTAATATCAAAAGCTGTTGTTTAGTTTTTAAATGTTAATATCATTTAAAAAAAAACGCTCTAAAGGTGTATTGTATAAATGATTATTAACTTCATTTTAACCCTTATCTTGGCAAAGTTCAATTTATCCAAATATTAACGTTTTTCTTTGGTGATTCCTTGTTATATGGTAAATTATGAAGGAAAATTGAGGAAAAAAAATCACAACTTTTACTTATAGTTTTTTTTTATATGTAACACCCACGTTATGTTGCCAAAATATCAATTTTTATAAAACACAAAAAGGGCTATAAAATTATTCTATAATCTAAAACATGAACAACATTTACATAGCTGAATTATCAACAAATAAAATGGTTTGAATAAAATTTTCTCTACATGTAGTGATTAATAAAGATATTTAGATTATTTACCCCAATTTTCAAAACGCACCCACGCTGTCCAGACATGTTGAAAGGTTGTAGCGTTGTCAATATTTATGACCAGATGATACCACTGCACACAATAGTGCATGTATAGTATTTTAATGTGTTGCCATATTTGAAATTACGTTCCAGTTTCTGTTTTTTTTTTAAATCCCTAAATAAGTGTAACACTTGTGTACCAATGCCATGATAAGGGTTAACAGCAATATTTTATAATTCAGGTATTCAAAAAGTGAACTTTAATTGTAATTGCAGATAAATAAATAGACACATAATAAACAAATTAATAAATAAAACAAACAATATCTGTTCAAGTAGTAATAGTGAGTGAATTCAATGATTCAACAATGAAAGCAAACTATATCTAATGCATATTGTATCCCTTATTACAGTGCTTCCCTAATCACACAATTTTAAAAAGAATTCAACATGATTGTATCTTAAATTAATTACAAACAAACTATTTGTCATTTATATTACAAACAATACAACATTTATAAATACACTCAAGCCAACTATGCTACTTGTACATTTCTTAATTCATTTCTCATCTTACACCCATAATGATTCCATGGAGAGCTTACCCGGATACTTGATTAATATTTACATAGTTATATAACAAAAATATATAAACCATTTCCAGAATTATTCCGCTAATCAAACAAAATTCTGGTCTAAATAATACTTAATAAAAAATTGAGAGGTTTAAATACAAAATGGCTCCTGTCTATTCTCAAGAATCGTGATCTATTTTATATTGATATTCTTTTCAAGATTTCAACGGACACTTGTTTTTTTGTAAATTAGATACATTTGAATAAAATAAAGTGTTTTTGAAAGCACTCATATTTCAAACCCCTCAGTCCGTATTTTTTAAATAAATAAATAACCCTTTTTTGCATAATTAAACTATTCCTATCACATTTAACACAAACTACTGAGGAATTTTTGTGCATAAAATTACTATTTTTTACAAGCTGATATGATTTATGCAATTTATAGTCTTATGTTGATATTGTATACCTAGATTTCGTAAAAAATGACTCAGTTATCCTATTTATTTAGCATTTTGATCACTATATTTGAATACTGAATTCCTTAAAGATGCTCGTGTTAAATAAAATATTGTAAAAAAAACCATTTCACATGAGAGATTAAGAAAAATGCCACTGCAAAAGTTACGCATTGAATATAATAATTTATTTTTGGTTAGCTTTTACATACAAATGCAGTACGAGATTTATAAAAAGTACTTAAAGCATTCCATTATAAATTCTCCACAAACATAAACAAAGAGATAATTTATAACATATTTGATTATTGTTCAATTTAATTATTGTATCGATTATAATTACACAGGTTAAAGCTATGTAGACACGTGCATCAGTAAAGTGACTAGATTTATCACCGATATCATAACAAGCGTAAACTCTTAGAGGTACCGGCTCTTTTAAACTTATAAAAATTGTCCAAATCTAATACTTTCGATCACTGCAATGATCCGTTGCGGAAAAATACTTGATATCATTGGAATATGCCTGTTGGTTTGAATCTTTTGAGAGGAGATTGATTTGATTTGTTGTGGCTGTTTTATGATAATTTTTAAGAAGACTTTGTTTCAACCACTCAGTTTTTCAGTGTACAAATTCAGCGAACTTAATGCTAGCTTACGTATAATGCTTTCATTCACTGAAATAGATGTTGAAGCTTTTTATTACGTATGTTATTATCAATAGCAATCTCCATTTTAATATCTCCTCACATTCAAGATTCACGCATATGATTCACTCAAATTATCAAACAGGTATTCGAGTTGATGGGCCGTGTAATTTTTCATATTAGATATTACACAGGGAGTCGAATCTGCGATGTTCCCGTTCAATAAATTTTCGATATCGAGTAATCCCACTTGTGTGTTGCCAGACCCTTGGCTCTTGTTGTTGGCGAGGGCGTCTTGGTGAGCGGCTGCCGACATGGCCGGCGTGCACTGCTCAGCTCCCGAGACCTCGCTCAGCAGGTGTTGATACTTAAAAGTCGACAGGATCTGGCGGATCTTTGCAATGATCTCCTCTACTCAGGCGTTGGATTCCTGCGGGATCATTCACCAACTATGCTCATTTTTGCTGAAATTCTTCAGGTTTAAAACGCTACAATTGAATTCTTTTACTTTGCAAACTACTCAATGATGCTAATTGAAATTTGAATGTGTTTTCTAGAAAGCAAATCAAACTGAGATTTTTACAAGTTTTGTGAATAAGTTCAAATAATTATTATCTACAAGCAACTGAAACCAATAGAGTCTAAATACTTCTTTAAATATTCTTTTTCATTTGTAAAATGTGTATGACATTAAGCTATCAAAATATAAAACTCATTTCTATGATTATACCGGGTGGCACAGAGGAAACGCATGTTTTTTGAATGGTTAGTATTTTGCAAAGAGAGGAAACGCATGTTTTTTTGAATGGCTAGTATTTTGCAAAGAGAGGAAACGCATGTTTTTCATTTAAGCATAACATTGTTTATTTACAAGATAATTTTTTGATTAATACAGGTAAATGAAGTAATAATATTGCACCTTTAAATTAATTGTGAAAAATAATGCCAGGCAAGTGTTGCCCTTCTTCGAGGTCACATATCTGCAGCTTCTCTTGAAAGTTATGCATCACTCTCACAAACGTTTCTTCTGGTACGAGTATTCCTTCGATTTCTTGACGAATAGAAACTTTCAGTGGGCGAAGAAGGGCAACACTTGCCTGACATTATTTTTCACAATTAATTTAAAGGTGCAATATTATTACTTCATTTACTTGTATTAATCAAAAAATTATCTTGAAAATAAACAATGTTATACTTAAATTAAAAACATGCGTTTCCTCACTTTGCAAAATACTTGCCATTCAAAAAACATGCGCTTCCTCTGCGCCACTCTGTATTATTGTCACACATATCTGCGCCACCCGGTAAATATTTGATTCCAATAAAAACACAGTGATTTTAAAAATAGCAGATCACATGAAAGAGTGGATGTCAAAATAGTAAAAGCAATGAATGTGTTTATTCAATTACTCCAGATCCATCTTGAAGTGTTCGAATAATATTTCAAAGCAAAAGGTGGAAATGTGAAGTGACACGCAAAGATTTCAAATTACAAAAAAATGTGTTGCATACTGTGAATCTAATGAAATTGATTTTCAATATTGATAAAGCTATTATTCAAAATTAATCTCATTTAATTAAAGTTACCTACGTCTTCAAAATTATGAACTTTATTATGAATTTGAAGGTACCTTTAGATTGTGGAAATAGTGCATGATTTGTTCATAATCCATTTCTAGATCATCGAGACCCAGGGACTCAGTGGGCAGTTCATCAGTGATGCTCTTGTCGGTGGGACTTCCAGAGAACATAGGATTACCCACAATGGTGGCCCTCTTCACTTCTGGACTGCTGCCCCGAGAACTGGACCCTGGGATAGGAGTTTATATTTACAGACTTATTGGCTCTTACATAACCGTGGTCTATGGTCAATTTATGATACTCGTAAGTGCTAATTTTTTTTATTTGACATGAGTCTAAAAATGCATATTTTGTTTTTGACATTTTAATGTAACTCAGGTAGATTAGTCTCAGCCTAACATGGGAGGACGTGGAATGCCGGGGTTTTGGCCAACCTGAACGGAGGTGTTTTATGGCATCCCTGTGTTCCTTATATATCAGGTCTGTAAATATGAAACCAGAATTTACTCATAGATGGCTCTAGTTGTCAATGTAGTAACTGTCAAACCGCGTCATTGGCGCCTTTTTCTTGTGTTTAAATTTTTCAAAGACTTTTAACTCGCAACAATACAAGTTTAATACAACTACATACGTTTTCATAGCGTTGAACATGTCTGTTTTTGTGCCTGAAAAGTACGATTTGCGGACAACAATGATTTTCTATTACCATTTGAAGAAACCTGCTGCAGAATCGCATTGAATGCTTGTCGGACAACATTGATTTTCTGTTACCATTTGAAGAAAACTGCTGCAGAATCGCATTGAATGCTTGTCGAAGCTTACGGTTAACATGCTCTTGGTAAATCACAGTGCTATGAGTGTTTTAAAAAATTCAAAAGTTATGATTTTGACGTGAGAAACGAAGAACGTGGAAGACCACCGAGAAAGTTTGAAGACGCCGAATTGCAAGCATTGTTGGATGAGGATGACGCTCAAACGCAACAACAACTCGCGGATCAATTAAATGTGAAACGAGAAGCCTTCTCCGTACGTTTAAAAGCCATAGGAAAGATCCAAAAGGTGGGAAAATAGGTTCCACATGAACTGAATGAAAGACAACAGGAAAACTTAAAAACCATTTGCGAAATGCTGCTCGCCAGGTACAAAAGAAAATCATTTCTCCATCGAATTGTGACTGGCGATGAAAAAAGGATATACTTCGAGAATCCTAAGCGTAAAAGATCATGGGTAACTCCAAGCAAACCAGCGACATCGACTGCAAGGTCAATTCGCTATGGACAGAAGACAATGCTCGTCTCCGTACGTTTAAAAGCCATGGGAAAGATCCAGAAGGTGGGAAAATGGGTTCCACATGAACTGAATGTAGACAGTAGTTCATACAATAAATGTGTATTTTCTATAAAAAAATTCCGGTTTCATATTTACAGACCTGATGTTACTCAAATTTTGAAATATTTTATAAATCTTAATTGTTCACTTGAGATAAATTGATATAACTTGTGCGTATTTTATCAATTTTCAAGGAGATTATAACTATGAAACTTGTCCAGTTTTAAAATGTAATTTTTAAGCTATCAGAAATGGGACAAAGACCACAGATAATATATGTATGTAGATATAATTTAAAAAACAATATTTTCACAGTTAAAAATTTCAATTTGTTACGTATTTATTTATATTCAAATAAACTTAATGTGCGTCATCTTCAGGACTAATTTGTGTTGCCAGATGAAAGCTTTTTATTTTAAGTTTTAATTAACTAATGTTGATGGATAATTTCAATAAAGCGAACTGGTTAAATATTCCAATCTATAAATTTTTTAAGGCTGCACAATCTAAATTTATAACAATACTTTTTCTTTGTTAAAAAAAACAGATGCGTGAGACTCTCGCACATAGAAGTGAAAGTTGTTTTTATGCATAGCTTTTTTTGCATTTGTTGACGGTTTTTTTTTTTACGATTAGGAAATGGTTATGTGAAATTTAATTCAAGAAAATCTCTCTTAATTATTTAAAAAATGGTTATGTGGAATTTAATTCAAGAAAATATCTAATGAAAAAATATTATTTTTTTTATTTTTAATAAAATTTTTAATAATAATATAATACACTTAATAATATTCAATTTATATTTTTTAATATTAACTAAATTAATATTTTTATGTTATTATTAATTATTAAATGAATTATTTTTGAATAATTATTTAATTATTTATTTATTATTATATTATTTTGATTACATTATTAATAATATCATTATATTATATTATTAATTAAATATATTATAATATAATAATAATAATATAGACGACCTCCGTGGCCTGGTGGTAAGACACTTGTCTGCCGATCCGGAGGTTGCGGGTTCGATCCCCGCTGGAACCCAGATTTTTTTAAATAGGATTCCAGTCTGGTTAACACTTAGGGCCTATAAAAACATCTTTCTGGTTGGTTGGAAGAGATTGCCACATGGCAATAAACTCGCCAGGTTAAAAAAAATAATAATAATAATATAATTATTAATATTATAATAACATATATATTATCATAATTATATATTAAATATACATTATATATAAAATAAAATAAAATAATTTAATATAAAACACAATTATTAAATATATTAATATAAAAATAATATACGAGTATAACAAGAAATATTATTTTTTTAATTTTTAATAATAATTTTAATAATAAATAATATAATACACTTAATAATATTAAAATAATATTAATTATTATTAATAATAAATCATTATTAATATAAAAATAATAAATAATAATTTATAAAGAAATAAAATACTTAATAATAATAAATAATCATTTAATAAAAATAATTAATACACCGTTTCACATTTCGTGACGTTCAAGCCAATTTTCCCTACCGCGCCTATAGAAGTTTCACTTCAAAAATATTTAAATCTTGGTACTTAATATTTTTTAAAATTTGAGTTTTAATTGTATCTTTTAATGTATATATTTTTAGTGTTTAATTTTAAATATTTCATGTGATATGCGAAAACATTCCACCTGAAAAAAGTATTGAAATAGGAGGTAGAAATACATGTAATTAGTGAATTCATGTAATTAATGGAATAACAAAGTAATTTATTATTAAATATTCTATGATCAATTAATATTTATTTATAAATGTGTTAACATTTCAAATGTTATATTTATTTATAGCTGTATAGTGCCGAATAACAAATAACTCTTGATGGCAAAAAAGATTTTAAAAAAAAATTTAAAGCAATAATTTCAATCCGTACTATTTTAAATTTTTGACATTAGTTTTATCATAAGTTCAAGTTTTTTATCAGACTAAATGTGTGTGTTAAATTTCAACAATAAATCATGAAATCTAATTGAAAGCATTTGTTATATGGAAATGAGTTAGTTTATAAAATGAAACAATATTTCTATTGTTACCATTACTCTCACCAGCAATCTCAACAAATTCGGTGTTGCCAGCCTCGGCCTTCATTGCCCGTGCCTGAGGTTTTGGTCTGTACACTACTTCACCCAAACCTAAAATGTGTTAAAAATTTTGTATAGTGGCAATCAAATTAATTTTAAAAATAGTTATAGAGATAAATGAAAAAAATAAATAAATTCTACTGAACTTCTATTGTTACTTAGTGACAAAACTTGACACAGTAGATATAAATTATACAAGGCAATTGATAAAAGCTTAACTTACAGAATTTGTTCTGTGAATTTGTTTTTTTTTTTTTACAGAAAGCAACTATTTGTATTGGATATGTACTTTTACATTTAGATTTGTTTATTTTTCTGGGGACATTAAGTGAACAAAGATCACCAAGAGTGGGGGTTCTGTAGTGGGATGGGTTAACTTTTTCATCAGAGCTTTCAAATCTTTTTTTCGTGTTAGGCAGTTGTTTTTTGTTTTTATAATGACACCTGTGTTTCATTACTGAATACTATTATTAATTAAGACGGCAAAAAAACTATTCGATATGAAAGGTTCGAAGATTTATCTGTGCTCGAGAGGCCTCACTGTATTGCAAAAAATATAATGAAATAAGCATTCTATATTATGGGGTAAAAGTATGACACTGGAAAGATGAAGTATATTGCCAACGTTACTTAAAAACTGTTAATCAAAAATAAAGATCACTCCAATGGTGCCCACACCTTCACCTCTCAAATTGTGTAAACTTCCAAGAATCCTCTTAGAGCCTGTATTTTCTCAGCTTACCTACACTACAAAAGAAGTCTATTCCATGCTACATGTCCAGCAAGTTTAAAAGACCGATCAAGGTAACCTGGTTTGTTCACCTGACTCTCCCCGACTAAACAATCTGAGATCCAGATGACCTCTGTTGCACCAGACCAATAAGAACTTTGAACAGCAAAGACGGAGTTTAATTATCACCCTTTCAGGCCTCTTATAGGATATTAAAATACTTATGTATGTATAATATTTCTTTGTGTGAAAATCAGGTCATCCTATAACGATAATGTGTTAGTTCACATTATCGTTATAGGATGTTAGTTCACATTATCGTTATAGGATAACCTCTATGGCTTAGTTGGTATGACACCTCTCTTGTAATCTGGGGGTGGAGAGTTCTATTTCCAGTGACACCCAAATTTTTCAAAAGGGGATCTAGCCTGGTTTTCACTCAAATTAATAGTTAAATATTAACACATTTTTATTTGAATGGAAAAAAAATTGTAAACAAATCAGCTAGTTTGTACTATATCCTATAAAAATGGAATACACTATCTTAGAATAGTGATGGTGTCTCAATTTTTAATAAGGAAAATCAAAATTAAATGTTTCGATAAATCAATATTCCTTATTCTTTTACTCAGTGACAGCTGTTTTGCCATATATATCCATTGAGCTAAGCTTCACCCACAGTTTGACAAGGTCATTCATTGTATGATAAAACAGTAAAGGATATAGACAAAACAGTAAAGGATATTGACAAAACAGTCAAAGATATAGACAAAACAGTAAAGGATATAGACAAAATAGTAAAGGATATAGAACTATCGAGGCATTTAATTTTAATTTTCCTAATCTTAGAATACCTTATAGTTGCTTTTCAAATACAAGATATGTTATTGTATATCATTAAAGCTGTCTTTTATGATTAACTGAACATGAAATCAAAACCATTCTTACCTATTCCCGAATCTCTCATCAAATCAGGACTGTGAGACGAAGGCGCTGTTTCTTTCTTTGGTAAATTGGGTTTGTCCTTCTCACAATGCACGTCGGCATTCAAACATCCCTTGGAGGCCTCAGCGTTCGTGTCTCCCGCCATATGGACATCCTCGTCAAACTCAAACATTCCAGAGCAGCCGTCTTTGGACAGGTTGTCCACGAGTGTACTGATATTCCCCAGTTCAGGCATGTTGGGATCATTACAATTGCCATTTAACTGAAAGGGTGTTGCGTCACTGTTTGTCTGAAGTCTTTCACGGAGCATCCTAAAATATTTTGAAAAGGTCATTTTTAATTCATATATTTATAATAAATATAAAAATTTAAAATAAAAGATAATTATGTTCAGGTGAAAATAAGATTGAAATGATAAAAAGGGAAAAAATGCATTCCATTTTAATCTAAAAGTTCTTGTGCTAAATCTCATGTCACGTAACTTATTCATTTATGAGATGTAATAAAATATTTGTGATATTTTATTACAAAACATTGCTATACATCTGATTATTATTATTATGGAATATTCATTTATTTCATTTATTATTAATACAATCTTAAAATATTTGCATCACAAATTGATAAAGGAATCGAATACTTTGATACAACACATTTATAACAATAAAAAAAATTTTTAACAATTATAATTTAAATGAAAAAATAGTAATGTTAACCATAAATAATTCAACATCAGTTAAATGTCCGTATTATAAGTAGACTTAAAAGAAAAGGAATCCTAAGATGGCTTGGTCACATTGAGAAAATAAGTTACGAATAACATATGCTATGCATAAAATGAATGGTGAACGAGGAAGTGTTGGACTAAGTAAAGTAGAAGATGTTGGAGAAATTTTAACTAAGAAAAAGGTAAGACGCATATAATATATATAATAGAAGAACTTGTATGAAGGCAAATGAAGCGAGAGCTGTGTACAAAAAAAGACATGGAGATCTGTTCTCTCTGCATACCCCAAAAGGGACATGGCGTGATGGTTTATATTTATATAGAATGTTAGTGCAAAATATGTACTCTCCATCTTAGGGAGGTTTCAAAACTTTTATTTTTTTCAAATTTTATAACTAAAAGATAATTGAAGAGTAAAACTCGTAAACCACATAACAACCATATACTCGTATATATTTTTTTTTATGGAAAAACAGTCTATCAACAAGCGACAATATACTAATAAATGGTATATGTGAATTCAAACTAAAAGTGATTCTGTTTTACAACCAAAGATGTCACTGGGCACATAGCCACAAGCAATTTACTCAAATACCGCACAGTTTTTTTCTTATAACTCTTTATGTATTTTTTGGCTCTTGAGTGGTTTATGAGTTTTACTCTTCAATTGCAAAAAAATAGCAAATAAATTTAATCCAGAAAGACTGAACATACTCTTTATATCTTGTGGTGATTTTAATGGTTGGTGAACAGCATTATGTCAAATATTTTTTTTTTTTTAAATATGTTCCACGTGAATTGATAGGATTTATAGAAAAGAAATAAAAAATAATGATAAATATATGTATAACATCAATCACTAATTTACAATATCAATTTACCTGTTATCGAGGTTATAAGATTTCCTGGGACTGCTGGCCGGGGGCGCAGGGTGCTGGGGCTTGTCCCCCTTCCAGTGGTGACGGGAGTGGTGACCCCGCCGGGTGGGGGGCATTATTGTTTCGGCCAGAACCTACAAATTGTTATTTAATGTTTATGACACAATTTATTTTAACACAATTAAAAGATGAACTCCAGTGTTGATAATATACGTAATAAGTTGTCACTAAAAATGACATACCTTATGTGGAGTGCTCCTGCCACTAAGCACAGGCGGGGGCTGGGGCGTGCGGTGTGGAGGTACCGGAGGGCGGTACTCTTCAGGGGACAGGGAGTGGGAATCCAGGGGGATAGCATGGGGCGGCAGAGGGGGTGCACTTGCTTCAGGTCTGAAATTATACCATATTTTTAATAATACATATATGTAATTACATGTTTTATTTAAAACTATACAACTACTATTTAAAACCAGAAAATTTATGACCCTAGCTCGTAAAGTTTTTAATTTCACACTAATAATTAATAATATTTTTTTAAAAATTTTTTTATCCACTTTGTACGGATTTCTCCTGTTACACAAAGAGGGTCTGCTTCTAGCGTTAGCTTATTCGTTAGGAAGAATATCAGCCAGGATTCTTCTCATACTGCTAGACGGTACCGAGAATATATCAACAGTGTCATTCAGTTGGTTCAATATCTCTATACCACGCGTGACTGAGTGTTTAGCCATGATATTCATCCTGTAAGTTGGTATGTAGAACAGAGGGTGATTCCTTACACGGCTATATTTATTGGGTACATATAAACTTAGTGCTTCTAGAATTGCGGGACAGTTAAAGCAACCTTGGAAAACCTTAAGTAGGAATATCGCAATGGATTCTTGCCTTCTTGTTTCGAGGCTTCTATAGTTACACACCGTGAGAAGTTCGGCATGGTGAGCATATTTTGGGTAATCTCACCCTTTGTTCTGTATCATAGATATCTGAGGATTTTTTTTTGTATTTGTTCTATATTGTTTTTATATTTGAGCTGATGAGGAGCCCAAACCGTAGATGCATATTCTAATTTGGTTCTAATTACATAATTATATAAGTTTCGGACTATATCGGTACTGTTAAATTCTCTTGGTATTCTCATTATAAAACCGAGTAGTTTGTAACAGTCCGATATCAAACATGAGACATGGTTAACGAACGTGAGTCCGACATCAAAGGTTACGCCCAAATCTTTGAATTCAGAAACTCTGTTTAATGCCACTCCCTGTATAGTATACTGATGGTGGATTGGTGAAAACGATCGACTATAAGATACACAGACACATTTATTAATGTTGAACAGAAGATGATTTTGCTCACTCCAGGAGACTAGAGAGTCTAGACCCTGTTGTAACTGTGCACAGTCGGGAGGTGAATTGATCTTTTTGAAAATGTTCAAGTCGTCGGCGAACAATAAACATGTCGAGTGACTTATGGAATTTTGAATGTCGTCTATTAATATGAGGAATAGCAGGGGACCTAAATTAGATCCTTGTGGTATACCAGATCTTGCGATAAATTCCACAGAAGACTTGTTACGGATTGTTACATATTGACATCTTTCTTTTAGGTATGATGCAAATAATCCAATTAGATTATCACTGAAGCCATATCTTTCATCGTATAAAATAATACAGGTTTAATTTAATTCTGGTTAAGTTTTATGAATTAATGAATGCCATTCACCCATTAGGAGTATAATTGAAGGCAGAGTACGAAATAGGGGATTAGGGTACTTGTTAGTGCCACCAGAGAGGACTATGTAAGCCAATTTGTGTGTTGCATATAGGGCAAGGAGCTTCAAAAAACATTAATATCAAAACCTTAAAACGATACTCACTGCCAGCTCCTCACTACGTCGCTTCCATTAGGCTTCCCAGACCTGCCGAGCCTGTCCCTCTTGCAATAGGTTGTAGTGTCAATGATTCTGTTGTCATTGCTGTGGCTGCGTGCACGGCGCTCTACATTTCCTTGGGATGGCAGCTCAATGTGGTTAGGATTATCAAAACTCGTCGCCATGACATTGCCATTAGCGTTATTATCGGGCTTGATGGCATCATCAGGGTCTGCATAGTTGAGGTTTAGGGGGTTGCTGGTGATTCGCATCTCATGGCTGATGTTCCTGTTGACTGCGTCAGCATGTGGGGGTGGGGGAGGGGGCTGAGAGCTGTTTCTGTTAACAGCTTGCACTGGGTGTCCTGTGTGTCTCTCAATAGTTGCTCGACCTGAAATAAAGTCAAAAATATTTTTTCAAAAAAAATTTCATCATAGATAATTTCCTTTTCAATACTGTGACAAAGACAAAATTTGCAGAGACTTCATTGAGACTTGCAAAGACTTGATTCGATGAACAACAAGGCAAACTAATGCATCTATTCTTTAAGATCTGAGAATCGGTAACAGATTGTCGACAATATGCCTACAATGAGTTCTCTGATTCTTTGGACAAATTACTCATCACCATGGAGTTTGGAGAAGCTTGTAGTCACTAAAAGTGTGGAAGGACAACACATAAGAGGAGTTTGGAGAAGCTTGTCATCACTAAAAGTGTGGAAGGACAACACACAAGAGGAGTTTGGAGAAGCTTGTCATCACTAAAAGTGTGGAAGGACAACACACAAGGGGAGTTTGGAGAAGCTTGTCATCACTAAAAGTGTGGAAGGACAACACACAAGAGGAGTTTGGAGAAGCTTGTAGTCACTAAAAGTGTGGAAGGACAACACACAAGAGGAGTTTGGAGAAGCTAGTAGTCACTAAAAGTGTGGAAAGACAACACAAGTGGAGTTTGGAGAGGCTTGTAGTCACTAAAAGTGTGGAAGGACTACACACAAGAGGAGTTTGGAGAAGCTTGTAGTCACTAAAAGTGTGGAAGGACAACACACAAGAAGAGTTTGGAGAAGCTTGTAGTCACTAAAAGTGTGGAAGGACAACCCACAAGAGGAGTTTGGAGAAGCTTGTAGTCACTAAAAGTGTGGACGATATTGTCAGATGGGGACGACAGAGAAGAAATTTCTGGAACGAACACGCATTCAGAATGGCAGAACCAAAACCCATAAGAATGGCCAGGGATAGTATTCCCCAAGCAAGCAGACCTCCAGGACGACCTCCCAAAAGATGGAAAGACAGCTGGCAGTCGACGTCACAAGAGGGAAACAATGATGCAGGACCATAACAGGTCAACAGGCCTAAAAGAAGAGGAAGAAGAAGAAGAATTATTTTTTGATGCAGTTTCTTTTTTACTAAAATAAAGTTTATTTTCAATATTATATTTTACCTAGCGTACATAAAAAAACGAATAATGAATTCTACAGTATTCTTGATTTTATTTACATAACTATTAAGTTTACATTAGATATAAATAAACAATTTACTTACCTAGCCAAACCCAATCATGGGCATTAGTAGTGGATTCCCTAGGTGGTTTTCGGTTGTCCCTTCCAATCCCAAGGCTAGTCCCGATCAACCCAGCAACTTGTATCTTTCCAGACTCTGCAATGGGTTGCAGAGGCATGGCTGGGCCTACTCCTGCGACTGTCTCAGGTCCCAAGGGTTTGAATTTGGATGCGTACACCACACAAGACACAACAAATATCTGAAAAACAGAATTAACACATATGTTAAGATGAAGAAGAGCACTCTGAGATGGTTTGGGCATATGGAACGAATGAATGAAGAAATACTAACAAAACAAATATATTTTTTTAACCCTTCCCTTACGGTGATAAAAATAATACGCGTGCTCCGGTGTTGGGTAGTGAGTACGCAATAAAAAATTAGCGATTTTAAATCGGAAAAATAAGAACATTCATAGATAATCCCCTTAATTAATTATAATTGAAGTTAAAAATTATAATAATTGAGATTTATTTGCTGAAAACATTAAAAAACCATCTCGCAACGCTCACGGAACGGGCGTACGTCTAACCTATTTGCAAGCCTAGAAGCTACTAGTGGTGCGGAACGTCAGTCGCATACCCCGGCGCTTATGATTATGCTTGCGATGTTGAAACAATTCAGCTCCTCGCAATTCATTTCTCGCATACTATTCACCTATCGTCAAGACGAGGCACTCGCAGCGTTTAAATGCGAATTTGTTTTCGATCTTCACAAAACACCTACGATGTAGTCGATAAATTCTGATTATTATTAATATTATTTTTTAAATCAATGCGTAAATATATTATGGAGGAATACCTAAAATCTTAACCTTGTATTTATTATATTTATAGAGATATTGATGGTTATTAGAAGCAACGTGTAGAAGATACCCAACACAGGGAAGGAAAGGTTATTAATGATTTTTGATTTTTAAAACACTTTATTTATAATTAAGACAATAACACTGTGGAGGTTTAAAGATGTTGTAATTTGTTCAATCAAGCACTGTTTATTCCACTTTATATAATGGTAAAACCCTACTGGCTGCAAGGTTTTCACCTCATCATCAGGGGAGCCTTGTTTGTGCTCCCCTGATGATGAGTTGAAAACCTTAAAACCGGTAGGGTTATACCATTATATAAAGTGAAATAAAGTGTTTGACTAAACAGAGTTGAGCCATTACTTCATATTCTAACACTAATGTATATTTATTTCGTAATATTTTTATCTGTCAATAATAGTGGGTTTGAGTCCGGTGCTAGAGAGCCCTTAAGGAGACTCTGCTCTATAAATCGTGTTAAATAAATTATTATTTTATTATTATTAAAAAATATAATAACAATGACTTACCACAATGGCGAAACAGAATGCGGCTAGTAGGACGTACATCCCAATCTCTACTGGTGTCATATGTGGTGCATGTCTTCTAATTCCTCGAGAACTCATACCAGCTCCGCCAAGCTGCCGAGCCTGCACTGTCGGTTCGTGGTTGTTCTCGTCTTTCAGAGGGATCCCTAGAAAGTGTTTGAATTATCAGTTTTAATAAACATATAATTCTTCCATTTGATGTCTGTTGTATAGTAGTGGAAGGATTGGCCAGTATATGGTATGTGATTCGATACAAACTAACTATTTACAGAGACCCCAGGTGTTTATTAATTTTTATTAACTTTAGAACACCTTACTTGGAGACTCCTTCCTTGTCCACTGCTCAGAAGAAAACCTGCTGAAAAGTGTTATATGTCACATCACTAGTAACGTGTCACATCACTAGTGAAACACATTGAACAAATAATAATTCTCTGGTGATTTTGTACATTTATTCGTAAACTGAAGCGTCAATGGCAGTTTTTTGAGTGAAAAGTACTCGTATAAAATTTCAGTATATTACTAAAAAATGTTCTTACACATTTAGCAGGTTTTGACGTTTTATATCCCAATTAACGTCAATGCATTTCTACTACACTTTTGTCTTGATTCATTATAATTCTCTAGCATTTTTGTATGAAAAATTGGTTTTTTGTAAGTCAAAAGTAATAAAATTAATTTATACTTGAAAATATTGACGCCAAATATTGAAATTACATAAAATAAGGGGTTTGAGACGAAAAACACGGAAACACGTTGAACAAATAATAAATATGTGTTGATTTTGTACATATATTCGTAAACTTAGTCGTCAATGGCAGTTTTTCGAGTAAAAAGTGTGAAATTTCCATCCATTACTAACAAATGTTCATACATGTTCAGGACATACAGCAGCCATATTGTCTCCTGTTACTGGTCCTTTGTCATAAGTTTGTTAGGTCTCAAATAAATCACGTTTAAACTGAACAATCTTTCATTATAAATATCCTAACCTAACAAAAGGAAGCCCCACTACCGTCATAGTTCCATCTCTCTGAGCTGATATAATCAAGATCACATATTGTCGATACAATTGGAATGAAACACATGATTTACTTATAATGAGGTTTACATATAAACATATAATCACAGAACAGAACTCCATACTTTCTATTCAAGTACACAACTTTCGCCTCCTCCCCATTCATATATGAGGCTGTTTGAAATCCAGGCCAAAAGTCGCTTCATATCTAAAGGGTCTTTCAAATTAAGCGGTTTTTTTAATTTTTAGATAAACCACAGATGGCGTCGTGAACTTGCCTGGGTATTGTGACATTTGAAAAGTGCAATGTATGACATTTATAAAAATGGAGCCGTATACAATACAACAACACGTTCAAATTGAGAATTATTTTATGTATTGTAATCTCGGGAAACAGTGATGTTAATTGGCCACCAAGATCATGTGATCTGACACAGTTGGACTATTTTCTTTGGGGTTACATGAAAAGCCAGGTCTATAAGAATGACCCTAAATCAATTCATGAACTGAAATTATTCGCGTTATTGGTGAGTTAGAACCGCAATTATGCCAACGAAATGTCATCGAAAATTTTGACAAAAGAGTGGACATCTGTGGAGCTACAAGAGGTGGATATTTGGCGGATATTGTTTTATGTGTTTAAATGTCATACATTATACTTCAATGACCAATAAAAAGTTTTTTGAAATCAAAGCAAATTGTGTATTTTATTCCAGAATTAAAAAATTTTAATTAAAAAAAACAGCTCAATTTGAAAGACACTTTATATTTACTGCGCTCAGAGTTACTTTTCTCCTCCCGTGATGTCAGGCCATTGTCTTTACTATTCTATTTACACTTAGGTGTGTCACTACCATAGAAAGAGTCCCTTTGAGTGGTTTCTTCTTTCCACTACGTGACATCACGCTCATAAAAAAAAAAAGATTTCAATCTTCTAGTGTAGATTGTGCTGCATGGGGACTTATTTTGCCCCCATAACAGCATGGGTGATGGTAGGATCGAACCAAAATGAACAATAGTTCGGAAAATCTAGGATGAACCGTATGACAGCTCACAAATTTGCCCCAATACAACCTTGTAACGATGTTCAGTAATTTTAATTATTTTATCAACTTTAATATAAGCCTCGATTCTAATAAATAGCAAGTTATTTATGTAAATACATTACATAAAACTAACAATAATGACAAATTAATACATCTAGTCACAAATTAGCAAAAATGTGGCCGTTTGTCAAAAGTCACTACGTTAGTCTGCATTGGCTAGGGATGGGGTATTCGATAATTGGATTTTCAAAAATCGATTTTAATTAAATGTTCGTAATTAGTATTAATTCATAGTGGATCTTGGCCTATTTCAAGATAGATACAAATCATACAATACATTAGAAAGTCAGTATAATGAAAATTAGGAATTAAAACGTCAGTTTAGAGAAAAACAATTGTTCGATTTGTAAAAAAACTATTCGATTTGTAAAAAAAAAACGGTTTTACCCCATCCCTTTGTGACAAACGTCGCACTGTTTATCCTAGACTTTCCGAAGTATAGTACCTATGTTTTCTCAAAAAGGGTTCTAGTCTGGTTTTTAATGAATCTTGTTGGTTAGAAGACATTGCCACATGGTAAAAAACCTACCAGGCTGTACAATAAAAGTTTAATACAATACACAAAATCAAATGACTTTATTTAAGCCACATTTGTTGTAATAATCAAAACATGTTCTATATACCTATAAGAATATCATGCAAGTCAGCAAGAGGTCCTTTCCCTCCGCCACCACCCCTCATGATGTCATCATTCTGCGGCGTATCAGGTCGCTGGGGCACTTCACTTGCGGAGAAGTCCACTTCCACTGAAGCTGTGGCACTAGCCAGCACCACTCCACCATTACTTCCTGAAGAAGAATCAGTCTTCCCTGCTGGGCCTCGGGTCTTAGGGGTTAGACCTGCAGCGCCACGGCACTCTTCCGACAGGAGGAGAGTCACACGTAACAGTTCTCCATTGCCTGGAATGAAATCAAATGTTAGCAATAAAGAAGAATAAAACTTATGTCTTTTGCACTTGAACCAGTAACCGGAAAAAAAAATTGCGAGACTGGACTTTTTAAACTCATCCCACAAAACTATGTTTCTTTCTCGTGTTTTATATTTTATTAAACGTTTTGATTGCAGGTCTGCACAATTGATGACAGCTCTGAACTGTAATTTTAAAGATAAAATTATTATCTAGTTAGAAATTAATAAAATGAAAGATATTGAACTTCTTAATAGGGTTCACAGACAAGCAACAATTCCAAGATTCTAAAACTAATCTGACTTATGAAGATATACGGGATTTATTTTGCCTACTCTGCAACAAAAATTCCAAGATTCTAAAACTAATTGACTTATGAAGATATACGGGATTTATTTTGCCTACTCTGCAACAAAAATTCCAAGATTCTAAAACTAATTGACTTATGAAGATATACGGGATTTATTTTGCCTACTCTGCAACAAAAATTCCAAGATTCTAAAACTAATCTGACTTATGAAGATATACAGGATTTATTTTGCCTACTCTGCAACAAAAATTCCAAGATTCTAAAACTAATCTGACTTATGAAGATATACAGGATTTATTTTGCCTACTCTGCAACAAAAATTCCAAGATTCTAAAACTAATCTGACTTATGAAGATATACATGATTTATTTTGCCTACTCTGCAACAAAAATTCCACGATTCTAAAACTAATCTGACTTATGAACATATACAGGATTTATTTTGCCTACTCTGCAACAAAAACAAAATTGTGGAGATTATATTGAGTGTTATAAGATCTTGAGCAGTCACTATGATTGCTCAGAACACTGCTAATAATTTTCTTTTCACCAAAGCACACATTTGAGATGACACCAGTTAACAAAATTCCAAAACTAAATTCTACAATATTCCAAGGAAACATTGTTTTGCTGAGTTGTGGAATCTTGGAAAAAACAGTCCAATAATGTATTGAGTGAAGTGTCATTGAACTAGTTCAAAAATCATCTGCACGAGTTCCTACACACAAATCCAGAAGTTGTGTTCTTTTTTCTTTGTTTATTATTCTTTTACTGTTTTTTTTTTTGTTGCATTTCCCTTTATTTTTCTTCATAAAGATGTTGAATTTTATATATATAATAACAGCAGCATTCATGCTGCCTGTCTGTAATGATAATAATAATGATTATATATCTTCTGATCACTTGATTTCTTTATCTTAAAATTATTCCTCAGGTGACATCCTGCCTCATATTGAATTAAATACTCTAGAGTAAAAACAGCTTTGGTTAAATATCTGGATAAAACAGCTTTGGTTAAATACCTGGATAAAACAGCTTTGGTTCCAATGGGTCGAGGGATTATCGACTAGTAAACTATTATTCACTTCTGTGTTTTCAGACCTTAGTTTGTCTGACTTTTTTAATTTTATTGATTCAATAACAATGCATACTTGATGTGTTATTTTAAGAAGCTAGACTATAAACTATATGTGAGATTGCCAAGACACTAAAAATATTGAAAACTACTGTCCAAGAGCATTTGATATAGTCTGGTTATGTGAATCACTAGTAATTCGACTTAAAAAACGCAATTACTTTTAAAATTACCAACTAATTAATTCAGTTACTAGGAATAGTAACGAATAAACAAAAATAAGTAGAAATTATTTAAGCAATAATATTATAAAGTTTCACGTCACTGACATTTGTACGGTTTTGACAGCTAAACTATATGATTAACATAACAAATATTACCCGCATTCGATAAGTCACTTTAATTTGAGCAAATATGTGAATAAATATTAATTATGATTAGTGACAATTTAACACTGACAGCGGTCCCTTGTCAAATATCTCGATTTCAGATTATTTTTGTTTAAATGAAACTGTTTTTTTAACAAAAATAGTGTGCAAAAAATAATGTTCCATTAGATTAGATTAGGTAGAAACGCTACTTTGGTGTTTTTTCTTGCTGGCAATATAGTGTACAATGCTTTTTTGTTAAGTGTAATATAATTAAGAATTATTATAATTTGTCAATGGAACAACATTTAAGAGCTATTAAGCGCTTGTTATCCAATGATAGTGTCCTAATGAGTTTGACAATTCATATTTAAAAGCTAGTTTTACATTGAGGCAATAGTTTTTTCAACTTTTAATTTCGAGTATATTCTTCAAGTTACCTTAGGTACCGTATTATCCCAACTATATAGCGAGGTTTTTATTTAAAAAGGCGACACGTAAATAGGGTCGCCTTATATTCGAGTCACAAACACAGTGGGTAACAATAAATTCACTACTCGCGATTAGCGAAATGGCAACATTGTAATGAGAGCGTTTAAAAGGCGTCATTGTTTACACATGCCTGTTCGTAGTAAAATGGACGGTGCTGAAGATGATATTTTGTGGGAAAATACAATATGATTGAGGATTCCGAAGACGATAATACGAGTATCACTGAAGATGAGATGAGACTGATGCTGAGGATGCTATAGCCATATGGGAATCTGACTGATCTGATTAGCTACTGTAGTTGGATTTTTTTTTTATTTCTTCTTTTCATGTTTAACCGGTTCAATGCCACGAGCGCTTTGAAGCGCTCTCCGATTCAGTGCTCGCCAGGCTGGCCATACAAAATGAACGCGTAAACGCACTCTCCTTTGAGTTTGTCGCAAGCCAATATCAAATCCAATTGTAATAATTTATAAATTATAACACATAGTGACATCTATTGGGATGGTCAAGAAATACTTAAATATTACAATTTACCGATATTATCAAAGTTACAGACATCTTTCTAAAAGCTTTCACTGACAGTCAATACGTGTCTCTGATACAGGGTTACCGACTACAGTTTTTTGCGACGTAATTTATAATGACTTCGTTTGTAGTTTTGTTCAGTGGTTGATTTTTAACTTTTGTGCGTTATTTTTGTTAATTTTTCAAAGTATTTATTTACAAAGTGTGTTTTCATGTATTCTTTGGTTATTGGTGGTAGTTTTGCGGCATAATACGACGTTTATATAGACTTTTTACGGTTTTCTTTTATAGTTAATTTACTTTTTGTGCTTTATTTATACATCATACAGATAATTTGTTGATTTTAGTTTACAAAGTATATTATATTCCACTATATTTATAAGTAAACGTGTTTTCTGTGTAAAGTTGTGACACCCCTGACATTTTGTGAATATGTAAACTGTGTTTTTCTAAGTGAACGGCAGCTCAAACGCCCCATGGTGTATATATTTAGTAAGTTTTCATAATATCCTTTATTTACAAAAAATATTAATTTTTTAGGTTTTATTTTTGTTGAAAAAATGGCGGCCCGGCCTGCTGGGTGCGGCCATACTAATAACTTCCGGCACTTAAAGGGTTAAACATGTACTTTACTATTATCTGGGTACTTTGTTTTAATTAATATTTTTCTTTAAACCTTTTGCATTTTATTTTTCATAATATTATAATGGTGAGGGAAATGTTTTTTTCTCCTAAAAGCAGATTAAAAAATAGGGGTCGCCCTATAATCGAGCCAATACGGTACTTTGTCAGTGATTTTCCATGATCCATTAATTTGCAGAAATCATTAACTGTGAATGTGTCAATTTTTCTCAATTGTCTGTCAGGATATCCCCCAATGGTGTGTCAAAACAATGCCCCTTTCAAAATTCCTGAATCTGAAGATAATTAATCAATTAGGATGATGAATATCGAAGAGAGCTCACCTTCTCCAACAGCAATAACTCGAGGATGGTGCGAAGCCACCATGGGAGCAAATGCTACGACATCAGGGTCCAGGCTCTCCACCTTTAGCACATAGTCATCCATAGTCACCTCCCGCAAGGGGGTGCGTGACCCGTCTGAGAATTCAATGTCAATATCCAGAAGCCCTTCCTGAAAACATTCAAATAATAGATTGATAATGTCCAGAGACAACAGATCTCAAATCCATCCAATAAAACATCTCTGGCAACGTCTGTGGCTTAGATGGTAAGATGCATGTGTTCCATCTAGGGGTTTTGTGTTTAATTACCGATGGTACCCAAAGAACCTCCGTGGCCTGGTGGTAAGACGCTTGTCTGCCGATCAGGAGGTTGCGGGTTCGATCCCCGCTGGAATCCAGATTTTTTTAAATGGAATTCCAGTCTGGTTTTCACTTAGGACCAATTTAAAACATCTTTCTGGTTGGTTGGAAGAGATTGCCACATGGCAATTAACTCGCCAGGTGAAAAAAAATAATAAAATAAACAGAACATGAGAACACAAAACCGCTGTTCTGCATTTACTAAAAACTTCCATTGATATTTAACTTGAATAAAATTTTTATTGTTTTGATGTGAATAAATTTATTGTTAAAAATAATGTAATGCTAAAATAACTAAAATAAATCTTTGAAGTTTATCTTTTCTATACATAAATGTTGATATAGGCTATCCCTTGTGATCGAGTATAATTGTCAGCCATCCTGTAGAAACATGACATCTGTGCATGTATTGGTTTATTGTGTGTATGCTGTTGCACTTCAGCAAGCACACATTCTAAACAGATCAAACCTGAATTCCGATGGCAAGGAGATTAAACCTCCAAGACAATCGATAGGTTTAATCTGGTACAACTTTTTTTTAATCAGTTTTATATAGCGTTATTTTTGTATTGCTTAAAAGAACTTTAACAATTTATGATAAGCAGCATATAAGCTACAAAAAAACATTAATTCAGATGTAAAATGCTCTTATAGTAAAAAATCGGAAATGAATCTACCAGAAATCGAACCTAGGACACTTGTTTGATTAACCTTTCCTTCCCGGTGTTGGGTATCTTCTACACGTTGCTTCAAATAACTATCAATATCTCTATAAATATAATAAATACAAGGTTAAGATTCTAGGTATTCCTCCATAATATATTTACGCATTGATTTAAAAAATAATATTAATAATAATCAGAATTTATCGACTACATCGTAAGTATTTTCTGAATATCGGAAACAAATTCGCATTTAAACGCTGTGAGTGCCTCGATATTGGGTCTTGACGATAGGTGAAAAGTATGCGGGAAGCGCGACACTATATTCGCATCTCACTTTTGCATACGTCACTGAATAGCGAGGAGCGCAATTGTCTCCACCTCGCAAGTGTAAGCGACGCCCGAGTTAGCCCCCAACCCTGCCGCGCTGCAGTAGCTGTTGAGCTGGCAACGAGACTAGACCTACGCCCGTTCCGTGAGCGGTGCTAGATGGTTTTTTAATGTTTTCAGCAAATAAATCTCAATTATTATAATTTTTTACTTCAATTATAATTAATTAAGGGGATTATCTATGAATGTTCTTATTTTTCCGATTTCAAATCGTTAATTTTTGATCGCGTACTCACTACCCAACACCGGAACACGCGTTTCATTTTTATCACCGTAAGGGAAGGGTTAAAGAGAATGCTAACTCTTAGGTCGTGCTGCTGAATATTAAGGATTTTAAAAAGAACTTAAAGCAAAATAACATACCTGATATTGTGCTGTCAATCTTCTTGTCACTGTAGTCTCTGATATGTATCCATTTTCAATAGCATTGTCTGGTGAGATGTTTAACTGCAGACCAGAGATGACTCTTACAATCAACCGAGATATGGAGACTTTATCACTTCCCACCCTTATCTCTCTGGCACCAATTACTCTTCCTGCAAATGTAATACAACATTTATTTAGTAGAAATATGGAAATTGTTAACAGTCAAGGGAATTGTGATTTTATTTATTATATATTTCAAGAAATAGACCAAGAAGGATCTATGAATGACTTGGATTTTAAGTTAAAGATTTAAAAGTTCTTCATGATACAAAAAATATCTTAGTTACTTAATAAGTAATTCATAAATTGGTTAATTTATTTTAAGTATCAATTAAGTAATACAATAAAACTGTTATATTTTATTGGGTGTTAACATAAGTTGTGTCCATTTTTTCCAAATTTAAAAATGAGCACCAAAAGTAAAACAAAATGGTAAAGGTTATATACGTCATTCGAAAGAAAATTTTCTGCTCTACAAGATATTGTGTTTGCTTTTGCGTTACATATATTATTTTATTTGATTACAAGCCTTCAAAATGGAATGTAAAGTAGACGATTTTTTTTTTTTAAACACAAGTATATGAACATTCAAAGCAAGGTGAGGATATACAAGACCTGTGTCCGCCCCATAATGACATACAGCATAGAGTCTAGAGCCGACACTGTTTGAACTAAAAATTTCTTTCGAACCAGCGAAATCAAGGTACTCAGGAGTATCGCTGGCAAAACCCTTCGTGATAGAGTATGAAACACAGAAATCCGGATGTGCGAAGTTGAAGATATTGTCAGATGGGGACGACAGAGAAGAAAGTTCTGGAACGAACACGTATCCAGAATGGCGGAACCAAGAGCCGTAAGAATGGCCAGGGACAGTATCCCCCAAGCAAGTAGACCTCCAGGACGACCTCCAAAAAGACGATATAGGACCATAACAGGCCAACGATATAGGACCATAACAGGCCAACAGGCCTAAAAGAAGAGGAAGAAGACGAAGAATAGATTTTTAATATCATTGGCACATTGTGGTCTGGAAGAATTGTTGATGAGTTTTACAGCACGGCAGCAAAAAAATGTGAAATTCTAATTAAGCATAATACTATAACAAAGTAAGTATCCCTTTTGTAGTTGCATCAAGCGAAACAAACCTGTGATAGGTGAGAGAACCTGAACCTCGGTTCTGCCCGTAGCCTTTCCATGCAGGGAACGACCTCGGAGAGCAGCTAAGCGAGGATCTGCGACACGTAATTGGGACTGCACCAGCTCTGTCACACGCAGCCATGTGCGGCGCGACACCAGGTAGCTCACTCGGCCTGAGTCATGGTCTGTCGCCAGAAATCTTGCATATACCTAGAAATGTATGAATTAATAAAATTAGAGAATATTTATTATAGTTGCTGGTCCTGTGACGTAGAATGGTCTGCTACTAAGTCCTAGATATATATGTGGCATAAGCAGCTTTAGGAAGCACTTGAAGATGACCCTTTTTGGGAGGTCTTATTATAATTTATGATTATATATGCACACTACACTACACCTAAAGCTGAATGTGTTACTATTACATATCGGTATATCTACAAAGGTTTCTTTGTGGTTTGTCTTCCTTGGTAAGTTTTCTGTAGTTTTCTTACCTAATATGTTTTTCACTAACATATTTAGATGTGGGGTAGTACCTAATCTAATAGCGGCAGCCATCACCTTCCTACCCTTCCACTCAACTTATATATGTTTGTAATATTTAAAATCTGTCGATAGTGGCGGGTTCGAGTCTCGAATTAGAGCACTCTTGAAAAGAGTCTGTTCTCTAAATGTCACTATTTAATTTGTCCTTTAATAATAATTATTATTAGTGTATTTTCAATCTCGAGTATTCAAGTATATAAAGCTTGTTAACCTGTACACCGCGTTAAAAATCAAATTCCACGAATCCTGTGCGCGGCACAATTTCGGCGTTTTTTAATTTCTAAATTTAAACGCGTATTTTGTTTAGAACCACTGATATTTTATTACAATACCAAGTAAACATGACATTCAAGTAATTTTCTGATAACAAATAATAGTCATTAATCTTAAGGAGACTCGTTAAATAAAGGAGCTAAACTAAACATTACGTAAAATACACAAAGGAATGCTACAGATCAGATCACAGGGGTTTGTGCTTCCCGAGAGGAACACGTTAAGTACAAAATGAGAAAATGGAAAAAATAAATGATTTTATAACAAATATCTTTTATTTTAAATATGATCATAAAATTGCAAGTTATTAATATGATCATTGAATTGCATTGTGAACCAAACCAGACTTTTGAAACTAATTTTGGCTTCCGACTTATACTGGTGCAAATTTCAATTCTTTAGATAAACCATGCTTTTCTCTTTTCTAGCCATACTTTTCTAGCCATACTTTTCTAGCCATGTAAATATTTATATACTTATCGTTCCCACCTTTTTTGTTTTTCTTTCTCACCCATTTTAACTAACAAGCCAGCCAGCTTTTTGTATAAAACAAATTCAAATTCTACTTACATCAACTGGACTTTGCTGGTATCGTAAGCGACAAGAATGTCTCTCTGGTGTGACACTATTGGTGATCTCTTCCATGGCTACAGGAGAGTATGATCGCCGGCGTCTGTGCATTCCTCGAGATTTGGTCACTTGATTTGTCCCTTCTTCCGGTACTTTCCATCCTTTTACTTGAGAAAGTCTGAAGTCTTCAACATTCACTTCTAATGGAAATTCTGGCATCCATACTGTGAACCTGGCAAGGCCAGTGTATGTGCCATATTTCACGATGACAGAAGCATTCGAAGATCCTCTGATTTCAGAACCATCCACATATACAGAGCTGCATGATGATGAGACCTAAAATTTAAAAAATAACATTGTTAATAATACACATGGTTCTCTAATTTGTCAATTTTATGTTCTTGGTATAAAAGCATGTACGAGGCGTATCCACAAAGTAAGTGTACTGAGGCTTTCACGACCGGATGGATTTTATTTTCGACATGTTGGCTACACTTCCGTGTAGCCTGACCCTTCCCCTCCGCAACGAGATCAGTTCGAGGTCAGTACGTTGAGAAGTGTCGACGCGACAACATGTTTAGTGAAAAATGTCAACCCAATCTCCCGCCAAGTGCGAAATTTTGTAAAAAGGCAAGAGTTTTTGAGGCGCTGCAAACTCCATGGAGATGAATTTCTCCGCTCCATCGTTACTGGAGATGAAACTTGGGTTGCACACTACACGCCTGAAACCAAAAGGCAGTCTCAACAGTGACGTCACACCTCTTCACCCTCCGCCAAAAAGTTCAAAACCACAATTTCAGCCAAGAAAATCATGGCATCCGTATTTTGGGACTGTCAAGGCATAATTTTTATTGAATATATGCCACAAGGGGAGACCATCAACTCTGCAAGATACCGTGAGACCCTAAAAAAATTTCGGAGGGCGATTCAGAACAAGAGGAGAGGCATGCTGACAAAGGGAGTCTGCCTGCTGCATGACAATGCCAGACCACACACGGCCAACGCCACGAAGGAACTGCTCGCCTCGTTTAAATGGGATGTCCTGAACCATCACGCGCATTCCCCTGACCTAGCACCTTCAGATTATTATCTCTTTACCTCCCTGAAGCTGTACATGGGTGGAAAAAGGTTTTCAACCGACGAGGAGCTAAAGGAGGAGGTGGAGAAGTGGACGGAAGGGTTGGCGGGAAACTACTTCGAGGAAGGCATCAAAAAGTTGATACCCCGCTTCACCACCTGCATTGAGAGGAATGGCGACTATGTCAAAAAATAGCTTACATATGTACTACGGTAACCACGTAATTTTTTTGTTTAAATAAAAAAAATTGTAGCCTACAAAAATTCAGTACACTTAGTTTCTGGATATACCTTGTATAATATAAATTTCAATGCATCAAAGTGCAACATTATGTCGTATCATCGCTCACACATCTTGAAATTTCATAGATATACACTAGAATCTATACCTATACCCCGCACAGATAATATTAAAGATCTGGGTGTCTTGTTTCACAGCAATCTTGCGTTTGGTCCTCACATAGAAATGATGTGCAACTCAGCATATAAAACTCTAGGATTTGTAATGAGAATCTCTAAGTCGTTTGAAAACCAAATGGTGCTCAAAACGTTGTTTAATTAATTGATCCGTAGCAAACTAGAAAGCAATGCTTGCATTTGGAGCCCGGTGGGGGCGCAGAACTCACTCATGGTGGAGAAAGTACAAAAAAAATATCTACGATATCTCTTTATGAGAGAGTTCGGTGTCTATCCATGGCTTTATCCTACTCAGTTTCTGCTGGGCATGCTCGGGTGCAACTCCTTGAGCGTAAGAAGATATCTGCGTCTCCTGTTATACGTTGTCAAACTCGTTCGAGGAGTTGTGAGCTGTTCAGCATTACTACAAAGATTAGCGTTAAATGTTCCTAACAATTACACTAGACTGCGCCGGCAAGAACTGTTCTCAATAACATATGCAAGAACGGGTCTTCCAGCCGCTATGCCTGTTGGAAGGGCCTTAACTCTTTTGAACGGGACTGCTTCGGATATTGACATATTTTATATCACATTACCAAAAGCAAAAGGAAATTTTCTTCTAAGATTGGGTGCGTTAGAAAGCACTCATCAACGTACTTAAGTGACTGTGAATATATGTGTATCATATGTGTGTGTGTATATATGTATGCATATACATTATTTTTTTTATTCTATGTAATTTTTCTTTATTTTTAATATGTCTTGTATTTTTCAAAGTAATTGGGCTAAGCCTGTTTCGAGAAAATAAATAAATAAATAAAAGAAACTTTTTATTTTTTGTTTGAACACCAAAATTACATTCTCATATCACACATAAAGGGATAGTGACCATGATTATTGGAAAATATAGGGTTAATGACAACAGACTTAATGTTGAGCCAGCAGCCATGGTCAAAGAGTTTATATTTATGTCAAGCAAGCGGGTTCCCTAAACTCGATTCCTGGCACATTCACTTCAGGACTAATTTTATTCTTAGACGGATTTGTTGATATGTGGGTACATTTTGTATTCACTATATTGACAATACTCTGTGGCACAATGCTCTGAATATATTTTGTACAGTGTTGTTACAAGTTTGTCTTGCCCTATATAAGAGTGAACCATGTATCACTTGTGTCCCGCATTAAATAAACTTAACAGGATTACATCTGAATTGATGATTTTCTATAGCTTATATATGCTGTTTGTCATTAATTCTTATAGTGCCATTCAGTAACACAAAAGTTACGCTGTAAGACTCTACCTAATAAAGACTGCAGTAGGTTAAACCTGCCGATCGTCTCGGAAGTGTAATCTTCTTGCCTTCGTAAATTTAGGTTTGATCTGTCAAGACTGTGTACTTGCAACAACTTGCACACAATAAACCAATTTACGCACAGGTCTCTTCCATCTACAAGATGGCTGACAATTGTATTCGATCATAAGGGATAGCATGCATGCTGTATCGTATTAATGTTTAGGGAAATCAAATGCCGCAGTGGTAATCGTCCATTCATTAGTTCGAAAAAAGTGGTGTTCTCATTGGGTTGAGAAATTGGATACAAACAGTTATGGAAAAAAATAATAGACACTTCTATGGTGTCTTGAAGCATTTGATATGTGAAATATGAATGAGTAATGAAAGTCAGATGGACAGTGTATCTCATTTATCTGGGCAAAGAATATTTCAGAACAATGTGGATGATGTCTCCAATGCAATTCTCCAGCGCTATAAGAATTCCCTCCATAAGTTATTTCTCTGCAACCGATTGGGTTAAGCTTCCACTGTCTTGTTTCTTTTTATTCATTCCTCGGCCACACAGGAAGCAGCCTCGCTTGATGCTTAGAGCTATGTTGCGAGTTAGGCGACATATTCTAGTACCGCATACTATCGCAGTGGCCACACTACATGCTTCGCGCCACGTTGTACGACGATTATTCATCGAGTGAATCTCCTAACGAACAGACGTGTTGGTTAATTTACAAGATGGCGGAAGTTTTAATGACAGCTGTGTATAAAAGGGAACCTTTGTGGAACCCATCGAGCAAATTATACAAAAATGTACCTGTAATAAAATCACTTTGGAATGAAGTTGCACAGAAATTAAATAAAGATAGTAAGTTATAATGAAATTGGTTAGTTTTGAGAGTGACATCATGTGTTGACTCAACCGCTCCCTCAAATGAATTTGGTGTGGCCAGGTATGAAGTCACCTAGTATATGAGTCACGTAAAATTTAGCTTAGCACCTAACGAAGCATTTTGGTGTGGCCTCGGCCTTACTGTTTTTGTTTGACCAAGAGAAATCTTTCAAACTATCATGGAGACTATGATATGCTTTTCAGCAATAAATTGGTAGGGCTGGAACGAAGGTTAGAAATGTAAAAAAAATGGTGAAAATATATCCTTACCTTGAGGACGCTTTCATCCTCGGAATGACAGGAGCTCTGCAGAGTAACATCGGCCACTTGTCCTGCCTGGGATACGATCAACACTTTCATGGCCTGTGACACCTGATGACTTGTTAATACGGCCGTGTTCAGCACCTCCCAGTTCTATAACAAGACAAAGTGGAATTTAAAATATTTGTGACCAAATTTTACATACATACCATTACACCATTTCCTAATACGACATGCTTCTTTCGCCTCCTCTAAATCCTTACACCTTCTCTTACAGTGCCTATAATTGTTCTGAACTTTTACATTTCTTTCTTTCAAAATATAATTCACTTGATTCAATCATACTTTCCTTGGTTTCCCCTACCATGATTTCCACTTGCAGTGTATATTTAATTTGTTGGCCTTTCTTCATTCATTCGTTTTACACGCCCAAATAATCTCAGAGCACTTTTCTTCATCCTAATTAATAATGTAACCAAATGTTTATCCACAGATAGACATGAAGTACGCAATCATGTTCATCGACATGTCATCTAAATGTTCCAAAAACATTTAAACAAAAAAAAATTGGTAAATGGTACTTAATATCACAAATGAAAGGAGGTAATAGAGGGCACCAATAATTTTTTTTTTATAAACATAATAACTACTAGGTACAAATCATTATAAAGCTAGTCACGAGCTACACGACAGGGTGGGACTATGATACCACCTTTATAATTTCAATTTCCCATTTATTTATTTAGTGAATTTTAACATTTCTTTTGAAAAAGTTTTTTCTAGCGCTCATGGTGTTGAAAGATTTAAATAAATAAATACAGGTTTATTGATAGCTACATAGTATGTACATAATACATTTAGACACATTTCAAGAAAAGAGAATACATTAAAAAACAGAAGCTATCAAAAGGTCTGGGCTCATCTAATAACATCCCCCCGGCCAAGATACACCCCACCAATATAGGGCGAGCCTAGCCACGGGGACACCAGATGTTTTTCAGCCCACACCCTTGAACACGTAGAACAAGAAGATAAAAAAACACAGAAAATAAATAGATGACAAAAAAAAATTCAAGAGAGAAGACAGTAAAAGGTCCGGGCTCATCCCACAAACATTCCCCCGGCCGAGATAAACCCCACCAATGTAGGGCGAGCCCGACCGCAAGGGCATCGGGGGGCGTCCATCCCACACCCCCGCATATCTAGATTAAAGAATAAACAAAAAAACAAAAACGTATGGCAGAAAATAAAATAAAAAGTAAACCCACATATACCACCTCAGGTTAACTGTCAGCAAGAACGAAAAAAATATTTCTTGATAACATACCACTAAGGTTCAAAATTTTCTGTTTGAAGAGGTTAAAGCATGTATGGACAGATAATATGCCAGTCACATACGTCGCATTGTTAGGTGATGTTACAATTAAAATTTGATACCTCTATTCCCAATAGTATGTCAACTAGAGCCGATAGATAGAAGACGTGTTGTTTCGTTATATTCTGAAATATTAAAAATGTTCATCAAGCGTATTTCAAAAGAAGAGAAAAGCCCCGCAGAAATTAAATAACGTCAACATTCAAATGTCTTTGAATCTCTGCCGGGTCTTCCCTTATTTTAAAAGAAATTTGATAATCAATTTTTAACATTTCAGAATACAACGAAACAACACGTCTTCTATCAGCTCTAATTGACATAAAATTGAGGGTCGAGGTATAGTATCGACTGACTATGCAGGACATGAACTGTTACATCGCCTGACCATGCAATGGACGTGGTATCTGACAGATCTAACATTTTCAGACCGGAAAGTTTATGACCTTAGTAGTGTTTCCATATACAAAATTAACTTCAAAATGAAAAAGTCAGTGAATTTATCTTTCTATTCGAGAATTTTTAACTTCAAATTGGTCTGCATGGAAAAATTTAGTTCAACTCTAGCATGTGTAAAACTAACTGGAAACAAGAAAGAACTTTTAACATTGGCCGTAGTTAGGGAAATTCCGAGTTTCAACACGTTGTAAGTTCAAAGTTAAAACTGTTTTTTTTTTAATGAATGTTTATGAAATTTTACTTTCATTTCGCTTTATAGCGAAACTTGTAAAATATTTAAATACTAGTTGCAACCCATGAAATATTCACGGAAGTAAAACAAATTCTACATTTATGAAAATATATAGTCATAAATGTGAAATTTATTTATATATATCATTTATACATCGTCCCCTTTTACACCGGTTCAAAAATTGTTAGCTAGGTATTTAAAATTCGTTCAGTATCACGGACCTACCGAGATTCAGATTTCGAATTACTTTCGGAGAGAATCCAAGTATTCCTCTCTCGCTCTCTTGTATTCAAAATTCAATTATCATATTCTTTCTTCGACGACAACCATCGTATGGGTTTTAGCCTATTTATACTAGGATATATAGTACGAGGCGTATCCAGAAAGTAAGTGTACTGAGGCTCTCACGACCGGATGGATTTTATTTTTCGACATGTTGGCTACACTTCCGTGTAGCCTGACCCTTCCCCTCCGCAACGAGACCGGTTCGAGGTCAGTACGTTGAGAAGTGTCGACGCGACAAGACGTTTCTTGAAAAATGTAAATCCAATCTCCCGCCAAGTGCGAAATACGGGGCGTCATCCGTTATCTCGTTTGGAAGGGAAAACCTCCGGTTGAGGTTTATAATGAGGTGAAAACTGCATATGATGATAAAACTATGAATCGTACGAGTGTGTACAAGTGGTGTCGCGAGTTTAAAAACGGTCGTACGTCTGTGCATGATGATCAGAGGAGCGGAAGACCTTCAATTGTGACTGACGAAATTGTTTTGGGACTGTCAAGGCATAATTTTAATTGAATATATGCCTCAAGGGGAGACCATCAACTCTGCAAGATACTGTGAGACCCTAAAAAAATTGCGGAGGGCGATTCAGAACAAGAGGAGAGGCATGCTGACAAAGGGAGTCTGCCTGCTGCACGACAATGCCAGACCACACACGGCCAACGCCACGAAGGAACTGCTCGCCTCGTTTAAATGGGATGTCCTGAACCATCCCGCGCATTCCCTTGACCTAGCACCTTCAGATTACTATCTCTTTACCTCCCTGAAGCTGCACATGGGTGGAAAAAGGTTTTCAACCGACGAGGAGGTAAAGGAGGAGGTGGAGAAGTGGACGGAGGGGTTGGCGGAAAACTACTTCGAGGAAGGCATCAAAAAGTTGATACCCCGCTTCACCACCTGCATTGAGAGGAATGGCGACTATGTCGAAAAATAGCTTACATATGTACTACGGTAACCACGTAATTGTTTTGTTTAAATAAAAAAAATTGTAACCTACAAAAATTCAGTACACTTACTTTCTGGACTTACCTAGTATTTACTTAGAACAGCCCTGGACAATTTGCAGCCCGCGGGCCATAAACGACCTGCTTTGTGTTTCATGTGGCCCAAAAGCCCAAAAACTAATTTATATTTCTTGTCATGTGTAAATTTAAAAAAAATTTAATCTTCACACACTATTTTTTCGTACATATATACCATCACACCATGTCCCTATCAGGGAAGGCAGATAGGACAGAGTGCCAACCTTTCTTATCTCGACACACATCTTTAACCTCTATATATCTTCTCATATAATCCCTACGATTTCTCAGACTTCTTACGTTTCCTTCTTTCAAAATATCATTCACTTGATCCAAGCATACTTTCCTTGGTTTCCTAAGTATAATCGTTAATGTATGGAAGTGAAATGTAAACGTGGAAATAAACTGAAAATAGTTGAATAAATACTTTAGAAATACGTGCACTTAAAATAATAAATGTAGTGACCAGCGGCGGCTGGTTCCGAGGTGCGCTGGTGCGCTGAGCAGCAACGCACCTCGAGACGCTGAGCGAATATGAAATATCGCTGTCTCACGGTTTACTGTATGTCTCTGTCTGCCCTATATGAATTAGCGTTTCCGTCCGGTGCGTATTGGAGATCGCTCCGGTAGTATGGCTTACTCGGCCGGCCGGTATGAGAGTATGGATGTGAAGAGACGAAGGAGTTGTATGAGAGTATGGATGTGAAGAGACGAAGGAGTTGTATGAGAGTATGGATGCTAAGAGACGAAGGAGTTGTATGAGAGTATGGATGTGAAGAGACGAAGGAGTTGTATGAGAGTATGGATGTGAAGAGACGAAAGAGTTGTATGAGAGTATGGATGTGAAGAGATGAAAGAGTTGTATGAGAGTATGGATGCTAAGAGACGAAGGAGTTTTATGAGAGTATGGATGTGAAGAGACGAAAGAGTTGTATGAGAGTATGGATGTGAAGAGACGAAAGAGTTGTATGAGAGTATGGATGTGAAGAGACGAAGGAGTTGTATGAGAGTATGGATGTGAAGAGACGAAGGAGTTGTATGAGAGTATGGATGTTAAGAGACGAAGGAGTTGAATGAGAGTATGGATGTGAAGAGACGAAGGAGTTGTATGAGAGTATGGATGTGAAGAGACGAAAGAGTTGTATGAGAGTATGGATGTGAAGAGACGAAAGAGTTGTATGAGAGTATAGATGTGAAGAGACGAAGAAATTGTATGGATGTGAAGAGACGAAGGAGTTGTATGAGAGTATGGATGTGAAGAGACAAAGGAGTTGTATGAGAGTATAGATGTGAAGAGACGAAGAAATTGTATGAGAGTATGGATGTGAATGTGATCACAGTCCACTTGTTATTGACATCAGATTGAAGTTAAAGGTACTTGCAAGGAAAACCAAAAGAACAGGACTGAACACAGAGAAACTGAAGGATCCACTTACCAGGGATACAATGTCATCCGAGCTGAATTATAAATTGCAACAACTTAACAATGTCAACAGTGGTACAGTTGAAGAACAATGGAAAATTTTTAAAAACACAATACAGGATATAAGTAAGAAGCATTTGAAATCTGAAAAACTGACTCGTAAGAAGCAATGGATGACAGACCACATATTAAACTTAATGGAACAGCGTAGAGTAGTTAGTACCGGGAATCGCAATAGTGATGAATACAGGAACCTCCAAAGGATTATAAAACGTGAGATCAGGAATGCCAAGGAAGAGTGGATAAAAAAACAATGCGAAGAGTTAGAACAGTATGACCAGATGCATGATGCATTTAATCTGCATAGGAAACTAAAAGAACTGTCCGGTCTTAATAGTAAACCGAGACCATCATGCCTTACAGATGACTCAAACAATCTAATTTTGGATGATTCAATCATTCAAAAGAAGTGGGAAGATTATATTCAGAATCTCTTTAAAGACTCTCGCATTGACATTGAAATGCCACAGTGTGATCAAGGTCCTACTATATTAAAATCGGAATTATTACATGCTATTAAAAATTCAAAGACCAGAAAGGCAGGTGGACCTGACGAAATCTCCATGGAGGTTATCAAGCTGATTAATGAAAATAATGTTGACTGCTTACTCAAACTATTTAACAATATATATGACACAGGGATTATCCCCCAAGATTGGTTAACATCATTATTTATTACTATACCCAAAAAACCAAACCCAAGAAAATGTAATGACTATCGTCTTATAAGCCTTATGAGTCATATACTTAAACTATTTCTGAAGATTATACATGCAAGAGTAAGACTGAAATGCGAGCAAGACCTGGATGATACCCAGTTTGGGTTCAGAAATGGCTTCGGTACCCGCGAAGCGTTGACTACAATAAATGTTTTACTCCAGAAATGCCATGATCAAAGAAAAAATGTTTATAGTTGCTTTATTGATTATGAAAAAGCATTTGACAGAGTCAAACACACAGAGTTGATAAAATTGCTTCAAAGATGTAATGTAGATGATAAAGATGTGAGAGTGATTAAAAATCTGTACCGGGACCAAAACGCTGTTATCAGACTTGAAAATGGGACCACTTCACAAAGTATTCCCATTCAGCGTGGAGTTAGACAAGGATGTGTACTCTCACCTACTTTGTTCAACATGTACTCTGACTTTGTCTTCAAGCAGGCGCTGACTGATATAGATATCGGCGTCAAGGTCAACGGTGTAGTCATCAATAACATTAGATATGCTGATGACACGGTTCTACTGGCAGATAGTATAGAAGACCTTCAACAGCTTTTGGATAGGATCAGTTCCACCGGTGAGCATTATGGTTTGAACATTAATGTCAACAAAACTAAGCTGATGATTTTCAGTCGAGAAAGTCATCCAAATGCAAATCTTCGGCTGGGTGGTGTCAATATTGAAAGGGTAAAGCAGTTTAAGTACTTGGGCAGCATCATCACTGAGAATCTGGACCCCGATATAGAAATTAAATGTAGAATAGAAGCAGCTCGTGCAGCTTTTAATAAAATGAAAAATCTTCTCTGCAACGATAATGTAAATTTGAAGCTCAGACAAAGAATGATCAAGTGTTATGTGTGGTCGGTTTTGCTTTATGGTGTCGAGGCATGGACCCTCAAAGTTAATATCATTAACCGCTTGGAGGCTTTTGAAATGTGGATCCACCGAAGGATGCTAAGAATATCCTGGACTGACATGATTAGCAACGTTGAAGTATTGCGTAGAGCAAATACACAGAGAGAATTGTTCACAACAATCAAGCTCCGTAAGACTTCATATTTTGGCCACATAATGAGAGATGAAAAGTATGCAATCCTACAACTTGTCATAAAGGGGAAGATTGAGGGTCGTAGAGGAGTTGGAAGAAGGCAGCACTCCTGGCTTCGGAACATTAGAGAATGGACCGGGATGAGAGGTGTGGAGGAGCTGTTCCGTGCTGCCCAGGACAGACAAGGTTTCTCCCAAGTGATCGTCAACGTCGGGGGGACCCGGCAGGACACATGAAGAAGAAGAAGATGGATGTGAAGAGACGAAGGAGTTGTATGAGAGTATGGATGTGAAGAGAACGAAGGAATTGTATGAGAGTATGGATGTGAAGAGCCGAAGGAGTTGTATGAGAGTATGGATGTGAAGAGACGAAGAATGTGTGTCGAGATAGGAAAGTTTGACACTCAGTTCTCTTTCTTTGCTTATATCGACGTGATGGTATTTATGTATGTACATATATAGAAAATACTTGGATACGATATACAATAATTTCAAACGGGTGATATTTATGTTAAGCCACATAACGCGTGTATCATTTTTCGATTAAAAAAATATCTTAAATCAACCGCTCTTTGAAGTTCTAAAAACAGATTGAATCTATTTAAAAAAATTAATTAATTCGTTTCCAAACATATTTTCAATTGAGTTGAGGGGGAAATGCGGATATTTCGAAATCTCATTAAAATCACTCAGCCGGATGTGAGGAAAATTGAAATCGCTAAACATACGAAACAAAATTGAAAAAATAAATATCAACCTACTCGTCGTACGTGCATGTGTAAAGAGTGGTTGAATTTTAAAAAAGGAGGTTATTTTCAAATGTTGAGGATATTTTCAAATGTTGACGATATTTTCAAATGTTGACAATATTTTATATCATGTTTTATATTGATATACGATCGAGTTCAAAAGAAATAAAATTGAGAAGAAAACTTATAATATAACGAGTAGAACCGAGAGACGGAATTCAAATAAAAGTGATACAACATTACACAGTAAACTAGTTGCAGCCCGTGAAATATTCACGGCAGTAAAACAAATTCTACATTTATGAAAATATACCAGTATATTCATAAATGTAAAATTTGTTTATATACGAGTATATCATTTATACATCGTCCCCTTTTACATCGGTTCAAAAATTGTTAGCTAGGTATTTAAAATTCGTTCAGTATCACGGACCCACCGTTATTCAAATTTCGAATTACTTTCGGAGATAATCCAAGTATTCCTCTCTCGCTCTCTTGTATTCAAAATTCGATTCTCGTATTCTTTCTTTGACGACAACCATCGTATGGGTTTTGGCCTATTTATACTATGATTCTTAATTTGTAGGCGGAAAAGATGTTTGAAAGTGATGAAAAAACCTTTTTCCACTCGTTTCAATTAATCCACTTTTTAATACAGGTGTAATCTGAAGGTACTACTTTTTAATTAAGTTTAACTTTGAGACAGACATATAAACATACCATCACGTTAATTTTCTTGACGGTGTAGGTAGAGAGGGCAAAGCGTCAGACTTTTTAGAGGTAGAGAGGACAAAGCGTTATATTTCTATCAACAACTTGAAAACGTAAAAATACTTTGTTAAACGTTGTATAAAAAAAAACCAATGCTCCACTTTTTCCAGCATCACTATGTTATGTGAAATATTCCAAAGTTTTCCAAACATATTTTACAAGTCTTGCACCGCTGCCATGAAAAATTTTATATTTACGGAGAAAGTTTTATCAAAAGGCAACGCTCGCTGGGAATGTTCCGCCGGTTTAAGATTGGTCCAAGTTTTATTTCAGGTGTTGGCCATATTTCTCGGTCTCGCGGTACCGGTTCTGGGGCACGCCTGAGGTTCCAGAAAAACATTTGAAAACCCATTTCATAAAATACTTTTGAGAAACTTTTCTACTACAGGATGACCCATAATTCTCGCTCCAATTCTTGTACTCACTGAATTTTATACTGAAATGCAAGCAAATATTTTTTTGAGATTCATTGCAGTTCGCGACATTCCGAGCTAAGCTAGACGTCGTCTGGTTTAAGTTGCTTGATCATCAGCAACATTCTTTTCCACCTTTATTATTCTTATTAGTGAGGATAGTACGCCATCTACCGACTCGATGCAAGTCAAATACTGAACCCTGCTGTCGAAAACATATTCTAATCGTCGATGTCGAAAGGTGTGGGCTGAAAAACATCTGGTGTCTCCGTGGCTGGGCTCGCCCTATATTGGTGAGGTGTATCTTAGCCGAGGGGATGTTATTAGATGAGCCCAGACTTTTTGATAGCTTCTGTTTTTTAATTTATTCTCTTTTTAATGTGTTCTTGAAATGTGTCTAAATGTATTATGTACATACTATATTGCTATCAATAAACCTGTATTTATTTATTGAAATCTTTCAACACCATGAGCGCTAGAAAAAACTTTTTCAAAAGAAATGTTAAAATTCACTAAATAAATAAATGGGAAATTGAAATTATAAAGGTGGTATCATAGTCCTACCCTGTCGTTTAATGTATTCTCTGCAATGTATGTGTTCTTGAAGTATATTTAAATATATTATGTACATACTATGTTGCTGGACAATTTTCGTAAGTAAAATTGTGTAAGTAAAATTTCGTAAGTAAAATACGCACTTTGTTCGATCGATAATTGACTTGATTTTTTTTGCCAGGTTTGATCGTTTCTCTGTTGTTAAATTATCCATAATAAAAGTTAAGAACGATTTTTAAATTAGCCGAAACAAAATTTTGAGAAAAAAAAAAACTAAAATATGTCTGTTTGAAACTGGAGCGCAACTGATGGGCCATCCGGTATTCTGTAGAACATGAATCGTTTTTAACTCAAAGAAAACTGTTTTCAAATAACTGTCATTTTTATTGTGAACTATGATTCTTTAAAATACAAAGGTTTAAAAATGATAGTTTTGATATATACTATACATGATCTATATACTAACGGCAAGCACTCACGTTAAATAAACGGGCGACTCAGGTTCGATTTCTAGCGGATGTACTTCCCGTCTAGTTCACTTAGACTGTATTACATCTGAATTAATGTTTTCCTGTAGCTTTAAGTTACCTATAAACGACCTCCGTAGCCTAGTGGTAAAATTCTTACCTTCCATCCGGGGGTTTCGGGTTCGATTCCCGATGGTACCCAAAAAAAAGATGCTAGTCTGCTAAAATACTTTGGTAATAATACTCACACGCATCGAGCGGCAGTGTTGCCAATATGTTCAATGACGAATCGTGAGTCCCGTGCATACTCTAAAGGGTTTTTAACCTGAAGGCTCGATTGCTAGAGCCGAAGACAATATTGTCTCCCGGTTCAACTCTTTAATCTGTTCGAAACACTAATTCGGGTATATTGAAGGGCACCACATGAAAAAGTAAATTCTTATAATGCTATTAAGCAATACAAAAATACTATAGTGGTATTTTAAAAATCTGTCTAACAATAGCCTCTAGTAGGTTAAACCTGCCAAACGCCTTGGAATTTTGATATCCTTGCAATTGGAACTTTGGATTTGATCTATCAAGAATATGTGCTTGCTGAAGTGCAACAGCTTGTATATAAACATGTGTATTCCATCCGCAAGACAGTTCACAATCATACTCGATTACCAGGGATTCCTTTCGTTCATTAACGTGCTAAAAATATAACTTCATGGAACTCCATATCAGAATATTTAACAATAAATTACTTTTTTATTTCACTGATTACATTAATTTCCACTATACGTTATTTTCCCGAGGCTCTCTTCATTCCACTGAAAGAGCCTCGGGATAGGAGGTAGAAACACGCGTCGCAGGGATTAATGTAATTGGTGGAATAACAAAGGATTTTTAAATATTATTTATACAACAAATAAAAAACAATCGGGTATAAACAGTTATTTTAGTTCCAACTTTTTGTATTGTATTACACTTTAGTTGTATACAGAACAACCTGGCGGGCTTATTGTCATCTAACAATATCTTCCAAGCAACCAGAAAGATGTTAAAGAGGACTTAAGTGAAAACCTACTGGTTTTTTTTTTAAATCTGGGTTTCAGCGGGATTTGAACACGCAAATCTCCGGGTTGGGAGACATGCGTCTTATTAACTATGCTACGGAGGTCTTATTTTTAATATAAACTTTATAATATAAAACGTAAATAATGCAAGAACAACATCATAGCTTAGAATAATGCATATTAAAATATTTTAAAGTTAATTTTATCCAAAGATTATCAAAAAACATATTTTTACAACTTAAATCCTGATGAAAGTCTGCTATAAAAAGTTAGCAAAACGAAACCGGTAACGGCTAACGAAACAGCTAACAAGATACGAAATGCATTTGTTGCCGATGCAGGAAAAAGTTTTGTTTCAAGGATTTAAGCTGTGCGCTGAACTGAGAGCCTTTTTATTGGTTGTAGAGAGCTTTTACGAGGGTGTTCTCCATTATTACTTTCCCCTCGGTAACAACCTCCATGCATCAGTTGATAAGACGCCTGTCTTCCAGCCCAGGAGTTGCGGGTTCGATTCGCTTTAAAATCTAATTTATTTAAAAACAATGTTTTTACTCAAGGCCTCGTTAAAATATTCTCGGTTGATTAGAAAAAATTGCCAAATGACCATCAACCAGATTGTAATGTATCGAGGAAAGTGTAAAACAATTCATTAATACTGCACTTTTTAGCTTTTGTATTTTTCTGTTGCATGTCGCAATATAAAAGAAAAAATATTTTTAACTATGAAGTTTCATAATTATATAGTTCATAATATATTTGTTAAGTATTTCGTCTAAGTTTTGATCATTATTTTTATGAAATTATTTATGTAATTCGGAAAAGTAATAAATGATTGTAGTATTGTTGAGGTGTGCTGGGCGAGTTGAAGGGGACATTGAAAGAAAGGTAGCGATAGGGAACAAGGTAAACATAGTACTTAACCCTTCCTATCCTGTGATGTGTAAATAGTACACATTGCTGATTTTAGGTATTCCTCCGTAATACATTTCCGCATTGAATGAAAAAAATAATATTAATAATAATCAGCACTTATCGGCCACATTAGAGATATTTTGTGAATATCGGGAATAAATTCACCAATACAATTAAACGTGTGCCAGTGTGTGACGTAAGTATATTCATTCTAAAAAAAACGCTATGGGTGAGGAAGCGACGCTATTCACGTCTCACTCTCACTCTACTTCGGTATATGGGAACGCAAGAAATAGAATCTCAGTTCGCTCGCTCCTCTCGCTTAGTACCCAGCGGGCTTTCGTTCGAGGTGGTCGTTTCGCCCGTTTTGTTAACGTCGTCCGATGTTTTTTTTTCATGTTTTCAGCAATTAAATTTCAATTATTATCACTTTTGACTTCAAATTTAATAAATTTAAGCGATTGGCTATAAATAAGTGCGAGGAAGAAGTTAATCGAGGAAAAAAACATGGCTGGATCGAGAAAACTAGATTTTGAAACAAAGCAAAATAAGAAGTTTGAATAATTGTAATGTATCCCTACCAATGTTATCTTATCATATACTCTTATCCACTTCCAATATATCATGCAAACCAATATCAACCATATCTCTGTACTATGTAATCTAGAACCTATAAATATTAGTGTTATCACATGTATGTCAAACTTAACTCAATGTATTATGTTTAAATTTATTATCTTGTTGGCGGTTTACAGAATTCAATAAAGATTAAGTATCACTAAATGGAAGTAAACCGCGAACAAAATAAATCGCCTGATATCGATAACATACCCGAAACATTCCTTTTTAATCTATTGAAGGGTCGTGCGTATGGTTATCTTTGCTTTAAATAGGACGTCATATCAGAGGCTGCAATCATTATTCTTAAAACCACTACGATGTTAACATCATCGTTATTATTATTTCTATAAATACTGTTAATATTATACTTCAATGCAATTCAACCATTATACAAATAAAACTACACAGTTGAAATTCTAAAAGTGTTTTCGTTGCAAAAGGCCATAACATAATAGACAAGTGTACATGGCGAGACGTATGAATGTGGAGGAGGCGAAAATTGTGTGCTTGAATAGAAAAGTTTGGTGATCTGTTATCTTTGCCTACCTCGAGAGGAACACGGCGTGATAATATGTATGTATATTATTTAATAAGGTAAAAGTATAGTGTATCAGATAGTGTCAATAATAAAATTCGCTGAAATGAAATTATTCGGAAAATAAGCTCCTGAAATGATGTTTCGTGTTTCAGGTCAAATTGTATTCTAAATGTAAGGCTTTGATATTATAAAAGGGATTAATTCTGAGATGATTTTAAGCGGCAGAGATAATCAGATTGTTACTGTGAAACATTTGAATCGGGGGTGAGCAACCAATATGCATCGAGCCATAAAAGCTTCTACTTTTTTTAAATATTATTCTATTTTTTTACCACAGTATAACACTTTTTATAAACACGTTTTAATGCAAAGTCAAACCGTACAATTTCAGCGTGTAACAATGCTAAAAGCCTTCCATTTTGTCGATAAAGAGAAACGTTTCTCGAGGCATGCCTGTGACGAAATAATCTCACCCCTTAATCAAAAATTTCTCATATTTGTCATTTTTACTAAAACACTCATACCAGGGATGTTTTAATTTTGAATATATTAAAAAAGCTCAAAAGCGCTACTAAATAAATTTAAATTAAATGTTGCAAAACGTGCATATGTTTGAAACCGAGTATACCATTCAAGACTATTGGCACAGGTAATGTGTATCGGACAGGTAATGTGTATAAAACATATGATTTATTTGTTTCTTGTTTTGTATAATATTGGTATTTTTTTATGTTTAATTTTATTATTGTTGAGGTCCATGCTGTGTCACGACCGTAACTGAAATGTTCCTTATGTGCGGCTATCGCGCGAGACAGTATCAACAGTTGGCCGGCCCATGCACGCGAAAACTTGCGAGAAATGTGATAACTCGCAAGTCATGACGGCATGCACGGGCGAAAACAGGCGCTTGCGATGAGCGATTGGCCGCACATAAGGAGCGCCAAAAGTCAAAAAATACATTCTCAATTCACTCCAGTCTACTGCATTTTACTTGCGACCATCTACTACCTGCTAAAGAGCAATCTCTTAACCCTCCTACCTTTCACCGGAAAGCATCAAGTAAGCCGAAATCTCCGAGTAGTAAGCAGCAGTCATTCACCTATTTTTACAATCCTTTGTACCGGTGCCATACATAATGAATGGTGTTTGGGTAGGTAAATAATTGTGACGAAGGATAATAAATCCTTAGAGAAAGTTAACAAAACCATTAAGTATGTTTTTAAGACCACTGTATCTACTTTTTTTAAGATCACTGCGTCATATTATCATTTTTAAACTGTTGTCGATGACTTAAACGGGCGAATCTGCGAATATCCCGCATAGTTCAGCTCGGGTAATTGGTAAGTGGTTTTCACGTGAGTAGGTAGGCACCTTTCCTATAGCACTGAGTTAACTGAAGTGCCTTGGGATACATTATTAAGTCAACTCAAATTATTTGTTCATTCCGAGACGATCAATACGTGGATTTACTTCTAATGGAATCAGCGAAACGAAGATAAACAAAGCTGAGGAAATGTCCGCTGCGGTGTTAATTTTTAAACGTGGTCCACATAACAGTACTTTTGTGTCAAATATTAGTACCAAATATTACAATCTCTTTCTAACGAAACATCAATCAAATACAATATCAAAACTATATATTACATACAAAAGAGTACTTGATTAAATGTCCTCTTTCTTTACGTCGTCCTTTACTGTCCATGCAGTGAGACTTTGGAATCAGTTACAAACCAATATAAGACTCGCTCCGTCCTTGGCATGCTTTAAGAAGCGACTGAAAAAACTCTTAATTTCTAGTCAGTAAAATAACGTGTTTCATTCCTGATTTTTCTTTTCCTTTCCTCTCCCCATCCCTTCCTTTCCTTTTGATTGGTGATATCTCACTTTATATGAAAAATAATGTTCGGGTGATTGTCCGTCTTTGTGGGGGTTCGTGGGCATGTGCTCACGTATGTGTTTATGGATTTCGTGGGGATGGATAGTCATTTGAATGATTTATGCGACCATGTAACTTGCTTAATTTACTTTTGTCTGGTTGGTTGGAAGAGATTGCCGCCTGGCAATAAGCCCGCCAGATTGTATTGCAATAAAAGTGTTAAATAGATAAATAAATAAAAATAAGATATCTGTGTTATTACTAACATTCAAAATCTGCAGTCCTTGATTGATATTGCCCGTATAAAAAATGTTGTTATTCAAGTTTTTCGTAACTTATTGTTTGCGAATTTCAATTTTCTAAAATATATCGTAACTTAGCGGTAGCGATAGGGAACAAGATAAACGGATCACTTAATGTTATATACATATAATAATCGCGCAAAAACAGTAGCAAAAATGGCAATATGTAATAGCATGTTGGTGCCACCCTTGATGTATTTAAGTGAAACTTGGACTTCGCAGAAGAAGGATACGATCAAGATTAATGCTGTGGATATGCGTGCACTAAGAAAAATGTGTGGAGTGTCAATGTTTGAAAGAATACGAAATGAAGACATCAGAAATAAACGCATGGTTAAAATGATTGTTTTAAGTAAGATGAATAAAGGAGTTTTTAGATGGTTTGGACATGTGGAAAGAATGAATAATAAAAGCATGACTAAGCGAGTATACAAGACAGAAGTGCAAGGTGTGCGTGGAAGGGGTAGACCGAGGAAAACGTGGCTGTACCAAATGGACTACATTTTAAAGACGTTATAGTGAGAAGTATGAATAATAGAATATTGTGCATGACGAGATGTATGGATGTGCAGAAAGTGAATTTTGTGTACTTGGATAGAAATGTTTGGAGATCTGTTATCTCTACCTACTTCGCAAGGAATACGGTGTGGTGATATGTATACGTAATTTATACAACAAAGTTTTATTTTTTTAACGATATAGAGGATAAGGCTTAAGGATAGATTTGAGTATTGGTAAAATAAAAAAAAAGTAAATGTAAGTACTCGGATGTAAAATGTAAATGTAAGTACTCGAATGTAAAATGTAAATACTCGAATGTAAATGTAAGTACTCGGATGTAAAATGTTAATGTAAGTCCTCGGATGTAAAATGTAAGTTAGAAACACGTGACATAGTTGATAGTTGAAGATCCAGATATGGAAATTAATGAATCAATTCTAACATAAGATTATTCAACTTCTAAATATCTTAAAAATATATTTTGGTATATTTCAAAAGTTGTTAATCAGTCTACATATTTAAACATGTGCACGTGTACATACAAACATACCATCACGCCATTTCTATGTTGAGGTACGCAGATAGAAAAGCGTCAGATTTTCCTATCTCGACACATCCTTCGCCTTTTCTACATCTATACACCTACTCGTACAACTCCTACGATTTCTCAGACTTTCTACGTTTCCTTCTTTCAAACGATCATTCATTTGATCCAACTATATTTTCCTTGATTCGATATACGAGTATCTCGTAACTATTTCATCATCTAAGAAAATACTATCTAACTAGCAGAATTATTAAAGTTGCTCTAATCTTTCATTGTTCCCCCATATATCATCGCATTTACTTTTCCGTTCATATTCATATCACCATGACTTTAGATTTTGCAACATTTAACCGACAACAACTCTTTGCATCTCTCACACAATTTATCTTCTTATTCTTCTAGATCTTACGATCTGTTTAAACAGTATTTCAGTTTTGGTCCTGTGACGAAGATGTCCAACTTTCTCTCCATCTCTTTGGTGGACGTCCCGATGGTCGACGACCCTCTGGAATCTCGTGCATTACAATCTTAGGTATTCTCGCGGGGTCCATCCTCTCAACGTGGTCCCTCCAGAATCGTCTTCTCTGCCTACTCCATCTCACGATGTCCTCAATGTTACAACTTCTGCGGATTTCCTCATTAGTTATCCTATATCTAAGGGTTTTACCTACAATAGGCCGCAGTGTTTTCATTTCTGTTGTTCTGAGGAGGTGTTTCGTTCTTACAGAGTATGCTCTTGCTTCGATTCCGTAAGTCATAACAGGTCTTATGCATGTTTAATATATTCTGACTTTGCTTTCCACCAACATGTGTTTATTGCCCCAAACAGTGTTCCTCAGGCATCCAGAGATAACTGCTGCTTTATTGGTCTGTTTTTTGACTTCATTATACAGATCGTTACAGCTAAATATCTCTACACCCAGGTATTTAAACTTCATGACCTTGTTCTATCGGTTTATTGTCCACAACCAATTTGCATCTAAGAGGCACAATTTATCAACCTCTATAATTCATATTCATTCTCTTCTAACACTACCATACCATTAACCTACATCAATCAACACACATTCCAGATTAAAATTAGTAATCTAATATTTTTTTCCCAAATGAAATAAATAAAAAAACAAATAAATGATTTTTTCCAAGTTTCTGATCAGTTATTTATCGCAGCATCTAATTAGTTTTCAAGATTCATTTAAACCTAGACTTGATTTTTAATTGTAAAGTATTTTCCAAGTTAGCCTGTTTTTCAGACTAATGTAATTCTCTCTGCCAGGTGACCGCTAAGCTCGGATTAGTTCTCTTTCCCTCTCTCTATCTCTGTTGGCAAGCGCATAAACTTTAGCGTAAACCGAGTATAGAGCAGCCGTTCTTCTTATTACAGCATATTTATCTCTGCAGGTTCCTCTCCACCTAAGGAAAGAAATAATCTACTGAAAAACGAAAAGTAGTTATAAAACTCGGAAATAAAAACTCGAGTGCTTTTAATTTAAACTTTTGTGTGCTTTTAACTAATTTATATACAACATGGTTTTAAAACAGATAGAAAAACAACACTTTGACGGTAAAATATTGGACGTAAAAGCAGACGTATACATGCATAAATGATTTACAGTACCCGGCGGTAAGTAATACACATCGGGCTTAGCACTTGCCTTACTGTGCTAAACAATTCCGCCAGCCACTGTGCTGGACGCTCAGCATCCAGTGAAAAATGTATGTTTTAAATTAAAATTACGCAAAATCTGCTAGGCTATTTTTTGTAATTAGCTATAAAATTATTTTATTATGTAAGTCCTGGTCACTCACTATCCATCATAGGGTGGCAAGTGTTAAGAAAGAGACTGTCGGCCATAATCGGCTAACTTCGGCTTTGTAGAGTGTCGTCTCTGTCACACGATGATGGTCATAATGACTGACAAATCGCGACGGAACACGTGTATGAATGACAGAGACGACGCTCTACAAAGCCGAAGTTAGCCGATTATGGCCAACAGTCTCTTTCTTAAGCCCGGTGTGTATTACTTATCGCCGGGTACTGTAACCCAAATTTGACTTATTTTGATATATTAAGTGTTAACGTAAGTTGTGTCGTGTTTTTCCAAATGAAAAAATGAGCACCAAAAGTAAAACAAAATGGTAAAGGTTATACGTCATTCGAAAGAAAATTTTCTGCTCTACAAGAAATTGTGTTTGCTTTTACGTTACATATATTATTTTATTTGATTAAAAGCCTTCAAAATGGAATGTTAAGTAGACGAAAGTGAGCATTTTCGATACCTCCTTGTGTTCGCGTTCAATCGAGGGAATAAAGCTGCCAAAGCTGCTCGCGATATTTGCGAAGTGTACGGTGAAGATGCTATGAATGAAAGGACAGCTCGTCGATCGTTTTTGCGTTTCAAAGACGATAATTTCGACCTGAAAGACATGGAGCGTTCCGGACAACCAGTGGACTTCGATGAGGACCGCTTAAACCATATTATTCATGAAGATTCGATTAATTTTGCCATGACAGGTGTTTCTAGAACTTCACATACTTGTATCTCATTCTTTCACTCACTTTCTACACGGCTCAACAATCTGAATGTTCATTTCTTAATCTTAAGCACTGTATCTTCTTTCCCAATGCCCTCATATCGTATTCCCTCATTCACGTTTTCCACACATAATATTTTTCATAAAAAAATGACAATTTAAAAACGATGATTATTTGATAAAAAAAATTAAAACGTTAACAAAAAGGAAATGTTGTTTTAACAAGTCGATAGAGCATCTGTACATAATAACCGCAAGACATTATCCATCTAGAAGCAATAAGGACTAAAGGCTTAAGCAAATTTACTTTAGGGTTAAAAATGGCAAACGACAACAGTGTAATTAGGCAATTATCAAGGATTTAAACCCCTTCCGGTCGAGAAGTACAAATTTGTATTGTTTTAACGGACAATTAACGTTGATCAAGTCATCTTATGTTTATGGGTCGAATGCTCGGGAAAACCCTCCGTACCCCAAATATTTTTTTCCATACTTCTTTAACGAGCACCCTAACGCCGAAATGGTTGTTTAAAAAAAATAAGATTATATATTTTGACTATTGTACCCATTTTTAGATAAAATTGGCAGTTTTTTTTTTATTAACACATGCTCTCTTATTTTTTTTATTCGCAATACAACATTCGTGCAATTTTTAATGAAAAAGCCGAACCGTCGAGTACAACAACACATCAATGTAAAAAACACAATTTTGTAGATATAAAGAAAGACTTCACTGTGGAATAACTAAGTGATCTCATTGCTTGATCACAATTTCATACAATTGTCCTAAATACCAGTTCGAACATAATTCAGTCTTGTTTGTGCTCTCCTGATGATGAGGTGAAAGCCTTGAAACCGGTAGGGTTATACCGTTATAAAAAAGTGGAATAAACAGTGTTTGATAAAACAAATTACAATGTCCTTAAACCTCCACAATGTTAATACCTTAACTATTAATCACACATATTTTTGTGTTAATTTTTGTTTTTATGATTGTGTGCGGTATATTATGGGATGAACATTTTTGGTCTTTCTGGAGTGATGATGTGCGAGGAGTTTGGTTTCGCATGATGTTTCCAGTTGTAATTGAGTGTCACTGTTTGTCAGGTTGATGAGAACGTGCAACGAACGGGGTTTTGTTTTTGTGTAATCAAAAATCGGAAAGAAGTATCGATTTATTTTTTCATGCTAAATATCCTCAATGAGATACAGGCAAAAGCCTAGTTTACTGGGGATACGACAAATGAAAGGCGACAACCCCAGATCCATTAAAATAATGTACGTCGAAATTTAATTACCTGTTGTTTTTTCGCAAATTATGTATATTTCTTGTCATGTGCAATAATAAAATAAAATAAATAAATATCCTAAATCATATCTAAATCCTAAGCTATCACATATATATTATTTTCATCCCATTATAATCTCAACAAGACATCAAAATTATGCTCAACAACTCATCACCACACGCTCTGGATTCACGTAAATCGTTCACTAATATGCTTATGTGAAGACCTCTAAAAGCTCATCTCCCCTGTTTTAGAGTCTCCTTGTTACATACTTTTTATATTAGAAGTTACATTACAAAAATTACCATTATCCTTCAGGGATGTGCTGTATATTTTTTTTGCACAAGGAACTGTGTGTTCCTCTCAAATAAGGTATGAACGGAAGACGAACTACAAAGATTTATTTATACTTCGTCTTCTCTTGGTAAATTTTCTACGGTGTCTACCAAATATATATTTCTTAACACATGCAGATGCCGGGAAGTACCCAATCTAATTGCCGCAGCTACCACCTTCCTATCCTTACACTTAAAATGCGAGATATTCAATTTTTATCAACAAGTATTTATTTGATCATCAATATTAATATTGTCCCCTCTAAAGTAGTCTCCATAGGATAAAATACATTTTGTCAACGTTTTTTACCACACGCAAAATATTTATGAGACGCACTTTTTGGGATAGCCTTTAGGATAGCCGACCCAGCGACTTTTCTTTTTATCTCCTCTATAGTCGCAAAATGTTGTCCTTTCAATGTCCTCTGCATATTCGGGAACAGGAAAAAGTCGCAGGGGGTATATCTATCTGGTGAAAACGGTGGCTGCGCTATCACTATCGTGCTGGTTTTGACTAAAAATTCACACCTTTTCGCAAAATCCTGGAGCTGTTTGTCCATAATTCTGACCGCTTTCTTTGGATTGTCTCACGCAAACGGAAGTACGTGTACGACCGGTTGAGAATCGCTAAAATAATGGTTCGAACTCTTCTCACGTGCTTTCAAAGTTTAATTCAATTTATAAGTTCTAACTACTTCTGTCTACGTTCACATTCGTCCCTAATCAATTCATTCCGTGTTCTGTCATACATTGTCACCCCAAGTACTCGTATAATTTTCAGTGCACGCATTTCTACAGTATTAATTCAACTTCTTTCAAACTTTGTTCACGTCTACCATACACTTCCGTAAATTAATGTCGGTACTTAAATACTAAATATAAAATGATACAGAGAAGAAAAGTAAAGGGAAAACATTAACAGATCTTTAAGACATGAAATGTTTTGGAGGAAAATTTTATAAATATTAATTAAAAACATTTTGAGATAACGTCGAAAATATCTCAAAATCCGGTTAACGATCCAGTATTTTTTCCAAGATAAAAAAAAGAACTAAAGATCAAGCACTGTCTGTCAGTTTTGACGGGGAAAACAAAAAAACAATCAAAACGCATCAAATGACGAGACCCGAGCAAAACTTTTAATTGATTTATCCGATAGCGAGAAATTCTTCAGGCGATCAAGTGAAAAGTTTCGATGGGAGTGCTATCAATTATAAATGGTTACTTCTCTGGCCAATAATGGAGAAGTGAATCGGTCGGAGACTGGGAACATTAAAAAGAAAAATTAGCAAAGTTGGGTAATTTAAGGAACCCATAAAATATAAGAATATCTCTGTTCAGATCAAAAGGAAAAACCTTTGAAAAAAGTTTCAAACATTCATTTCTTTAAATTTTGTCTTATATCTCAAGAAGACGTTTAAATGCATATCCCAACCCTGCGGAAGACCAACTAGTTATTTATTTACTTAATTAACGACACAACAGTGTCTTTATATATAAATGAACATGTGACAGGTTATAAAGTATTGGGTGTTAACATAAAAATGAAAAACATCTGGTGTCCCCGTGGCTGGGTTCGCCCTATATTGGTGGGGTGTATTTTGGCCGAGGGAATGCTATTAGATGAGCCTAGACCTTTTGATAGCTTCTGTGTTTGATGTATTGTCTGCAATTTATGTGTTTTAGAAGTGTTATTCAGGTGTGATCTTGTACATACTATGTTGCTGTCAATAAACCTAATATTTATTTATTTATTTATTTATTTATAAGTTCCGTTTTTTTTTCCAAATGAAGAGAACAAGAGGACACAACAAAAAAAAAATTACAACAAATTAGTCAATAATGTGTTCTCCTTCATTATTTTACAACAAATTAGTCAATAATGTATTCTCCTTCATTATTTACAACTTCTTGCCAACGTTCTACACAAGTTTTTCAATGCCTGTGCGATAAAAACCATCCGGTCTTGACTCGAGGAATTCGTCAAACCATGTCCGCAATTCAACGTCATTATTGAAAGAAAAACCATCGACAAGCTGTCCTTTCATTAATAGCATCTTCACCGTACACTTCGCAAACATCGCAAGCAGCTTTGACAGCTTTATTCCCTCGATTGAACGCGAACAGAGGGAGGTGTCGAAAATTCTCACTTTCGTCTACTTGACATTCCGTTTTGAAGGCTTGTAATCAAATAAAATAATATATGTAACGTAAAAGCAAATACAACATCTTGTAGAACGGAAAATTTTCTTTCGATGACGTATAATCTTTACCATTTCGTTTTACTTTTGATGCTCGTTTTTAAATTTGGAAAAAAACGGACACAACTTATCTTAGCACCTAATACTTAAAATTATTGACAAAAAATACAAAACTTTATCATAAACTAACATGAAGATACAAAAAGCAGTAGTAATAATAAATTACAGTCATTGTTTTAAAATTATTTAATATTTATATGTATATTTAAGTGCACTATTTGTTATGTATGTGTACCACAAAATATTACCAAACTTCACCAAGAAAAAATACGTAATTGTCGAAGACTTATTTTATATCACGCCCGATTGATCAAAAGCAATATAAATATAAAAACACCCAAAAAAATATCAGATTCCACTTCAAATATCATGGTACCCCATATCAAATCAAATCAAAGTGACATCTATATATGACATGATAAGAAAATTCACGTGCCGCCCTTCAAGGGAACCCAGCCGGAAGAAGATAACCGGGAAGACCTCCGAAGAGATGGCGTGACAGCTGGCAAACCACGTCATAAGAAGGGGAACAAGTGGAACAAACAGATCATGATCTATAGGAAGAGGAAGAAGAAGAAGAAATTTCAATATACGAACTCCTGTCGTAATAACAACCACGGTCCGATTCACTGCCTAAATTTTTGCCCCCTTTTGCCTTTATTGAATTGCCTTTCTTTGGTATCTTACTAAATATGTACCTACACATATACAGATGCAGGGAAATTATTCAATAAAGGTCACAGTTTTTACACTTTCAGAAATATTTTTTCTCTTTTTTTCAAAGGCTGTGGGTGTTCCCTACCAGACAGTGACAGTGAACACAGTAAACTCTTGCTATCAAAATTATAATTTGTTTTTTTTTAATTCATTAAACATATTGTGACTTTTTTGTCTATTAATATATTTTATACAAATTATTTGATCTTCACATTTTGCTTTTCATGAATGTTAGTTCCATTTCTTCCGTTGAATTGAAACTTTTATAGGTTGATTTGACTCAATCAATGATTCAATTCTTTGAATTTGTTGAGTTAAAGTTATGTTATATTACAGTGAATTGACTCATTCAATGGTCCAATTCTTCGAATTCGTTGAATAAAAGCTGTTTTAAGGTTCACTCAAGAGTTCAAATATTTGAATTTGTTAAGCTAAATGTATATTACAGTGAATTCATTCAATGGTCCAATTCTTCGAATTTGTTGAATTAAAGCTGTTTTAAGGTTCACTCAATAGTCCAAATATTTGAATTTGTTAAGCTTAAGGTATATTACAGCGAATTGGTTCATTGAATGGTCCAATTCTTCGAATTCGTTGAATTAATGCTGTTTTAAGGTTCACTCAATAGTCCAAATATTTGAATTTGTTAAGCTAAAGGTATATTACAGTGAATTGGTTAATTCAATGGTCCAATTCTTCGAATTGGTTGAATTAAAGATTTACTAATTAAATATTGGCCCATTTAATGGTTCAATCGTTTAATTAAATACATATCACGGTGAGTTGGCTCATTCGATCGTTATTTCTTTGAATTAATTGAATTAAAGCTGTATTAAGGTTCACTCAATGGTCCAAATATATGAATTTATTAAGCTACATATATATATTACAGTGAATTGGCTCATTTCATGGTCCAATTCTTCGAATTCGTTGAATTCAAGCTGTTTTAAGGTTCACTCAATAGTTCAAATATTTGAATTTGTTAAGCTAAAGGTATATATATATAATATATATTTCAGTGAATTGGTTAATTCAATGGTTTCATTCTTTGAATTTGTTGAATTAAAGATGTACTAAGATGCCTTGGCCCACTTAATGGTTCAATTCTGTGAAATCGTTTAATTAAATACATATTACAGTGAGTTGGCTCATTCGATCGTTATTTTTTTTAATTAATTGAATTAAAGCTGTATTAAGGTTCATTCAATGGTCCAAATATTTGAATTTATTAAGCTAAATGTATATTACAGTGAATTGGCTCATTCCATGGTCCGATTCTTCGAATTCGTTGAATTAAAGCTGTTTTAAGGTTCACTCAATGGTCCAAATATTTGAATTTGTTAAGCTAAAGGTATATTACAGTGAATTGGTTAATTCAATGGTTTCATTCTTTGAATATGTTGAATTAAAGATGTACTAATTAAAGATTGACCCACTTAATGGTTCAATTCTGTGAAGTCGTTTAATTAAATACATATTACGATGAGTTGGCTCATTCGATCGTTTATTTTTTTTTTTAATTTAATTAAAGTTGTATTAAAGTGAATTTGTTGAATTAAAACTGTATTAAGATGACTTACTCAATGGTTCAACTTTTTAAATTTGTTGAGTTAAAGCTAAATTTAGGTGAGTTAGATCACTTAATGGCGATATTAAAATTTTCGTATGAATGATATATAAAAACATATTAAGTTTCAAAAACATTTATTTAACCTTAATAAATATAATTTTAGGTAATTAATATTATTTACAGATAGATATATAAAAAAGAATCATGCATTTTTTTTTAATTATTAAAAATTGACACAGGACCACAGATTTCTGCGGCATACAAACATTATTACGAGTATTATATATACCTAACAGGCAAAACGTCAAGGAATTATTGGCATTAATTGCGTTCTGTTTTGACATGTGACATTAGTGACGTCTTGTGTCTCCCTGCCAGTCAAGATAGCGAGGACAGGCCGACATATATTGATGGTGGAAGATAAGAGGTTTACAGGGAGAAGTACAAGACTATCAATAATGTAAACGACAATTAAACATTATAAATAATCCCATTCCAAGGAACGTTGAACTCGGAATCAGGTTTAACCGCTTATGATGGATGGCCAAGCAGTCATGAATACGGTTATTAAAAAGGTGGATTAAGTAAATGACTGACATTAATTTTATTGGATTAAAACTTTTTAACCTTTTTGTGATTCAAATTAAATTAAAATATCATCCACTCTCTTTCGAGATCGAGAAAAACTGTGAGACAATCTTGTCTATGCTCGAAAAGTATCATAAATGACTAACAACCCCTTGTGATCGAGTTTATTCAAATTATAATTTAATTGTTTTTTTTTAATTCATTAAACATATTGGACTTTTTTGTCTATTAACACTTGCCTTACTGTGCTAAACAATTCCGCCAGCCACTGTGCTGGACGCTCAGCATCCAGTCAAAAATGTATGTTTTAAATTAAAATTATGCAAAATCTGCTAGGCTATTAGCTATAAAATTATTTTATTATGTAAGTCCTGGTCACTCACTATCCATCATAGGGTGGCAAGTGTTAACTGCCGGCCATTTTGTGAATGGAAGACACTTTGTGCGTGTAATAATAATAATAATAAAAAGACAATTTATATAGCGCCGTTTAGAAAGCAGATTCTCATCAAGGGCACTATAACATCATCATTTTAATCTAAGGGCACTATAACATCATCATCATTTAAGGTTCGAAATTCGAACCTACTATTATTGACAGATTAAAAATATTACAAAAAAACAAGTTAAGTGTAAATATAAGAACGTGGGGGCTGCGGCCATTAGAAAAACATATTTGGTAAGAAAACCGCTGAAAACTTACTAACGGAAGACAAATTAAAGAAACCTTTGTAAATCTTCCGATTTGTGAGAATAACACAATCGGCTTGCGGTGTGGAGTACAGCGTACGAGGGTTGATAAAAAAAAACAAGTTTAGTGTAAATATAAGAAAGTGGGGGCTGCTACCATTAGAAAAACATATTTGGTAAGAAAACCGCAGAAAACTTACTAACGGAAGACAAATTAAAGAAACCTTTGTAAATCTTCCGATTTGTGAGAATAACACAATCGGCTTGCGGTGTGGAGTGCAGCGTACGAGGGTTGATAAAAAAAAACAAGTTTAGTGTAAATATAAGAAAGTGGGGGCTGCTACCATTAGAAAAACATATTTGGTAAGAAAACCGCAGAAAACTTACTAACGGAAGACAAATTAAAGAAACCTTTGTAAATCTTCCGATTTGTGAGAATAACACAATCGGCTTGCGGTGTGGAGTACAGCGTACGAGGGTTGATAAAAAAAAAAACAAGTTTAGTGTAAATATAAGAAAGTGGGGGCTGCTACCATTAGAAAAACATATTTGGTAAGAAAACCGCAGAAAACTTACTAACGGAAGACAAATTAAAGAAACTTTTGTAAATCTTCCGATTTGTGAGGATAACACAATCGGCTTGCGGTGTGGAGTACAGCGTACGAGGGTTGATAAAAAAAAACAAGTTTAGTGTAAATATAAGAAGGTGGGGGCTGCTACCATTAGAAAAACATATTTGGTAAGAAAACCGCAGAAAACTTAGTAACGGAAGACAAATTAAAGAAACCTTTGTAAATCTTCTGATTTGTGAGGATAACACAATCGGCTTGAGGTGGAGTGCAGCGTACGAGGGTTGATAAAATAATAACGACAGTTTTTATATTTCGCAGGCTTTTTGTTTTTCATTGATGTCATCTTTTTTAACTCTAAATTCGAACCTACTATTATTGACTTCAGTTTAGTGTAAATATAAGAAGGGTAGGGGGGGCTGCTACCATTAGAAAAACATATTTGGTAAGAAAATCGCAGAAAACTTACCAACGGAAAACATATTAAATAAACCTTTGTAAATCTTCCGATTTGTGAGAATAACACAATCGGCTTGAGGTGGAGAGTAGTAGTGTACAAAGATTGATAAAAAAAATGACGACAATTTTTTTATTTCGCGAGCTGTTTGTTTTTCATTGAGTTTATATTTTTTCCTCACAAGCTGGTTGATTGAAATAATTACGAAACAAAAGCTGGTTGATTGAAACAATTGGTTTAACAGCAATAAAACAAAATAAAATAAATACATATATTTATATACCATCACACCCTGTCGGGGTTGACAGAGAGTAGAGGGCGCCAGATTTATCTAACACGAAGCACCTTGTCATACAGCTTATACGATTTCTCTTTTTTAATTTTCCTTCTTTCAAAATATCATACATTTGATTTATATTTTTCTCGGTTCCCCTCTACATCTCAAATTTACACCGTACATTTATTTTGTTAGATTTTCTACATTCAATCGTTCTACGAGTTCAAACCATCTGAGAGTGCTATTCTTCAGTTTTCTTAGTCACTTCATTCCGTATTCTGTCATATATTGTCACGCAATGTTTTATTCTAAGTGCATAAATAAATAACAAATATTATATTCGTACAATTCCTTCAAAATATACAAACCCTCAATAGACCAAAAAAATATGTAAAACTATTAAATATATACAAAACCATTAATATATCATCGGACGAAAAAGGGTCAATATGTGATGGAAAAGAACACACCTTTTTGTCGTAAACACAAATTGCCTGCACCGAGACAAACATAGACAAGAAGAAGGTAAAAATATTCTGTAATATTTTATTTGGTTATTTTTCAACGACAACGATAAAAGCACATAAAAATATTTTACGATGATCAAGTGGGCCATAAAGTATAAAGGTAACTTTATACGGGCGGTTCAATGGCGCGTGCCGAGCAAAAGCTATATTAAGAAAAATCTATGTTGTGAAAGCAGCTTTACCCCACAGTGAGTGTTGCTAGTTATTATATTTACAGGCGGGAAAATGTGAAAATTACAGACGAGATACAACAGAACACCTGATACACAGAATAAGGGGGAAAATCTATGGTGAGAATTCGAATAATACGACATATTATTAGGTATTAAAAAGTAATATTTCCAGTATGATAAGTTTGATCGATGATAGTATTTTATTAAAATTGGCTGAATTATTAAAAAAATGACATTTAAGATCGATTTATCATGAATTCAAAACAATACATAGCAATAAATCTGTCACATTTTTTAATAATTTCTATATTTTAAATTTGATTTTTTATAAAGGCTGCGAAAGTTAAAAAATAATTAATAACGTATCAATCAACAATTCCCGGGACTAACCAACAGATGGCGCTTCAAGTAACAAATCCATACCATTCTCAGTTAGTACCAACCTTTAGAAGTTACGTGTTAAACTTTTATGAGATTCCGACATTGAGTCATTGAGTTACAGTGGTTTCAGTGACGCTACTTTAGCTATTTTCAAAACAATGAGAAAAAACGAATTTCGTGTGTTGATTGATGTAAACATTGCTTTTTAATGGGAAAAATACCGTTCAAACTTAGCGATGGCTTGAAAAGTGTTAATTTGTCGGTGAAATGCTGAAAAAACAACCATTTGTCGGTGGTATGCTGATTTCAAACGCGGTCGTACAGACACAAATGATGCTGAACGCTCTGGTCGTCTAAATGAGGCTGTTACACCAGAAAACATTAAAAAAAACTCTCAAAATCGTGATGGAAAATCGCTAAATAAAGTTGTGTGAGATAGCTGACATCCTGAAAATATCATTTGGTAGTGTTTACACTATTTCGCATTTGGTCATGAAAAAGTTTTTTTCGAAATGGGTGCCGCGTTTGCTTATTATGTAACAGAAACAACAACGCATCGATGATTCAGAGCGCTGTTTGGCACTGTTTACGCGAAATAAACAGGAGTTTTTGCGTTGGTATGTGACAATGGCTGAAATTTGGATCCACCACTATACTCCGGAATTAAATCGGCAGTCAGCTGAGTGGAGAGCAGCCGGAGAAAGTCGTTCCAAGCGACCAAAAACTCAACAGTCGGCCGGGAAGGTTATGGCGTCCGTATTTTGGGATGCGCATGGTATAATATTCATCGATCACCTTGAAAAGGGAAAAACCATCAATACCAAATATTACATAGCTTTATTGGAGCGTTTGAAAGCAGAAGTTGCAAAAAAACGGCCCCATATGAAGAAAAAAAAAGTTCTCTTTCATCAGGGCAATGCACCGTGTCACAAGTTGATGGTAATGATGGCCAAATTGCATGAGTTTAACTTCGAATTGCTTCCGCACCCACCGTATTCTCCAGATTTGCCCCCCAGCGACTATTGGCTGTTTGCAGACCTCAAAAAGATGCTTCAGGGAAAGAGATTTGGCTCCAATGAAGAAGTGATTGCCGAAACTAACGCCTATTTTGAAACCAAAGATAAATCATTCTACAAGGCTGGCATCGAAAAGTTAGGAAAGCATTGGAATGAATATATCGCTTTTGAAGGAGACCATGTTGATAAATAAAGAAGAATTTTGGCAAACAAATGTTGTTTTAGTAGTAAGTCCCGGGACTTATTGATCGATGTGTTAAATAATGTGTTATGCGAATTCATGTAAATAAACGAATAAAAAATTAACAATGCAGCTTTCAAGATACTGTTAAAACGTCTTGTAACATTGAAAAAAGATCTTTTCAGTACTAAAAAAAATTGCATTTTCTAAAATACTCGTAAAACCAATTCTAGTTTTATTTGGAAATAAGAAAAAAGTTGAAATTGGATATCAACTAAAAAAAAAATCTATCACACTTTCAAGCCCACATAACTGGCGGATTAATTATTATTAACCAGCAATTTCTTCCAATCGGCCAACTTGTGTTTCAAAAAAGATTATTTTCAGCATTAATAACCGTATATAAACAATGGTAGAGAAGCAATTGAATGAATTGAATCATCTCGTGCGGCTTTTAATAAAATGAGAAGCGTATTCTGCGATGATAATCTAAACTTGAAACTTCGACAACGGTTAGTCAAATTCTACGTTTGGTCAGTGTTATTGCATGGAGTGGAATCATGGACCCTCAAAGTTGGTAGTATGAACCGACTGGAAGCATTCGACATGTGGATGCACCGGAGAATGCTACGGATACCCTGGACGGATGTGGTCAGCAACACAAGATTTCTTTAAAGAGCCGAAGTTGATAGAGAGTTGCTGACTAATATTAAAATCCGAAAGGTGTCCTACTTGGGTCACGTACTTAGAGGAGCAAAGTACAAATTACTGCACCTGATCATCTAAGGTAAAATAGAAGGCCGAAGAGGTGTCGGTAGGAGGCAAATCTTCTGGCTCCGCAATAAACGTGATTGGACTGGTATAAGGAGCGTCAGGGATCTTTTTCGGGCTGCCGGGGACAAATATGTCTACTCTCAAGTGATATTCAACGTTGGGGGGACCTGACATGACACTGGGAAGAAGCAGAGAAACAATGATAAACAGACTAAAGGAAAATAAATTATTGTAATTTATTTTTATCACACACTGTTTATTCCACTTTTTTGTGACGGTATAACCCTACCGGTTTCAAGACTTTCACCTCATCTTCAGGGGAGCGCCAACAAGACTAAATGCTGTTCGAACTGGTACCGATATACACGCTTCAACGGTTGGGGGCTGAGGGGTGAGGGAGGCATGAGACAATTTCGACGAAGAGCGGAGAGATTTTTGGGAAATAACTGTTCAACAGATGTTCGGATCGGTGTACTGACTTAGAAATTTCTAGGGCCTCTAATCTGTCCAATTTATTTCCGTTACTACTGATATGTAAGAATTTGGCATCATCGATAGAAAAAGTATGGTTTTCACGGTGACAATGATTAGCCATTTCAGAATAAATTAGAGGATTTGTTAAGGCGGATTTGTGTTCACGAAATCTCTTTTCAAAAGATCTTCCTGTCTTTCTTATATATAAATTATCACAGTTAGCACATAAAAGTTTATACACACCACTGTTGCTAAGTATTCCATTTTTGCCTTTCCCATTAAATAAGAGTTTCCGGAGATTAAAATTAGTGTAAAAAGCTGGCTTTATGTGACTTGGAATATTTTTGGTTATTATATATGATATGTTTTTTATAAATAGGACTTTGCTCCATTTGTAAATAAATTAACTAAAGGAAAATATAAATAAGTACAGGATTTGTGTAGAAGTTAGCGGCAATAAATATTTTGAGTTAGATAATCCATTTTTGACCGGACTTCACGATGGAACTGTCTAGATAGAGATTAAACAATTTATGTTATTGTCTTTTTAAGGGCGGCGGATGTAACGCTGACAACGTGGGCGCCGTAAACCAGAATAACGAAAAGTCGGTCAGTCTAAAAACATCCGGCCCCCGCAGCTGGATATCACGTGGTTTCCTCTTCCGTCCTGAGTGATAAGCCGTGACAGCCACCCGGACTAAAACTTGCCATTCATTTATTATACAAATTTAAAGCTACTACTAACTCCAAAATGATTATTTATATTCATAGATTATGAAAAAGTAAAAAAGGAAATATAAACTGTTTTTGTTAAGTATTTATTGTACATTATAGACGCACCGACATCTTTACCATTAAAATATTACCAAATGCTTTTCGATAACAAGCAGAAAAATTATCTGATCGTAATTTTGGTTTGACAATTCTTTTGTAAAGCGAAACAGGCCTGTAACTTTAATTTAAGTTTAATGTGTAATTTTTTTTACATTTAAGTGATAAATATTTTTGTTTAACAATGAAGATTAACAATATTAATACCAAACCAATTAATACTTCAGGTATGTACTCGTAGCTAGAGAGAATTATGAAATTTCGGAGAAGCTGCCCACAGGGACAGTTGAACGAAGGCGAGCAAGATGCCCACAGGGACAGTTGAAGGAAGGCGAGCAAGATGCTCACAGGGACAGTTGAAGGAAGGCGAGCAAGATGCTTACAGGGACAGTTGAAGGAAGGCGAGCAAGATGCTCACAGGGACAGTTGAAGGAAGGCGAGCAAGATGCTCACAGGGACAGTTGAAGGAAGGCGAGCAAGATGCCCATAGGGACAGTTGAAGGAAGGCGAGCAAGATGCCCACAGGGGCAGTTGAAGGAAGGCGAGCAAGATACCCAAAGGGTTAACTTATTTGCTTTTTTTTCTCTCTCTCTTTTTCGCTGGTGGTGAGTCGGGGGTTATGTGTGCGTGTTTGCGCGTTATATTCTCATTATTTTTTATATAACTGCTTAATTATTTCCATGTTGTGTTGTAGTTTTTACGTGTGAACAACATTACCCATTTGTCATTTTACTTTTATAAAATTTGGACTCCTTTCAGGCTTTTCTTTTTTTCGTTCTTGCTGACAGTTAACCTGAGGTGGTATAAGTGGGTTTCTTTTTATTTTGTTTTCTGCCATATATTTTGTTTTTTTTTTCTATTCTACATGTGCAAGGGTGTGGGCTGAAAAACATCTGGTGTCCCCGTGGATAGGCTCGCCCTTTATTGGTGGGGTGTATCCTGGCCGAGGGGATGTTATTAGATGAGCCCAGACTTTTTGATAGCTTCTCTCTTAAATATATTTCCTGCCATTTACGAGTATGTGTTTTTGAAGTGTATTTAAATATATTATGTACATACTATGTTGCTATCAATAAACCCATATTTATTATCATCAGTGAGATACAGGCAAAATCCTAGTTTACTGGGGATACGACAAATGAAAGGCGACAAACCCAGATCCATTAAAATAATGTATGTCCAAATTAAATTACCTGTTGTTTTTTCCCAAATTATGTATATTTCTTGTCATGTGTAATAATAAATAAATAATAAAAAAATAAAATATTTATTTATTTTTATGGCATTAATGCGATTTAACAATAGTTGACTACACCTCTACAGTGTGGTCACCCTATAACTGTGGTCATACTTCTACGGTGTTAACATAGATGGATTGGAGCGAGTGCAGCGTCAATTTCTAAGGTAAATAAACTATATACATGTACTTCGCCAGGAATTCAATTATTTACATTAGTTGTAGCTCTTCAACTCCACAACATTGTCTGACATATGGAAATAAATGGACTTGTTGGTACTGTACTCGTATAAGATGTCGATTTTTAATGTGATTAATCAATAAATGATTAATTCATTTGCAAAATCAATTCCAGATCCAGGGCTATGCAATAATAAATATCAATAGTTCTATTGTAGTCATCAAGCAACCAACTTTTCCTATAATTAATTAATCGTCAGACTAAATAGGAAATCAGTATGACTATTTAATGGACCCATTAAAACTCATATAAACATGTTTGGTTTTTCTTAACTCTTGTTTTATCACGATCGTATCACAATGATTTGTCGGATCGTTAATTTTGTTATAACATATTTCTTATTTAATATATTTATTTATTAAATAACACTTTTATTGCAATACAATCTGGCGGGTTTATTGCCAGGTGTCAATCTCTTCCAACCAACCAGACAAAAGTAAATTAAGCAAGTTACGTGGTCGTATAAATCATTCAAATGACTATCCATCCCCACGAAATCCATAAACATATACGTGAGCACATGCCCACGAACTCCACAAAGACGGACAATCACCCGAACATTATTTTTCATATAAAGTGAGATATTATCAATGAAAAGGAAAGGAAGGGATGGTGGAGAGGAAAGGAAAAGAAAAATCAGGAATGAAACACGTTATTTTACTGACTAGAAAATAAGAGTTTTTTTTCAGTCGCTTCTTAAAGCATGCCAAGGACGGAGCGAGTCTTATATTGGTTTGTAACTGATCCCAGAGTCTCACTGCATGGACAGTAAAGGACGACGTAAAGAAAGAGGAGCGGTGAACTGGAAAGGTCAATAAACAATATCTGTTTGAGCGTAGCGCTAATTCATGATTGGAAAGACGCTGAAAATTTTAGGCGAGATAAGAGGGTGCGGCGGGACAGTTAAGGGTATTATATAATAGAGACAGTATGTGAATTTGGCGTCTATTTCTAACATTCAACCAGTTCAGTGCCTTGTGGTATGAAGTTATATGATCGTACTTTCGTAGGTTGAAAATGAATTTTAGACACACATTTTGAAGACGCTGTAATTTGTCCAGCTGTTCCTCTGTAACATTCAAGTAACATGCGTCCGCATAGTCCAGAATCGGAAAAAGCAGAGATTGTACGAGTACAATTTTGGTTTTGGTTGGAAGGAATCTTTGCAACACTTTAAGGGAATGAAGGCTGAAGAAGATCCTTCGGCTTACCTCATTTATTTGATCTCGCCATGAGAGAGTGTTATCTATTATCACTCCTAGGTTTTTAACAGTTTTATGTAATGGTATGATAGAGCTATCAAGTAATATTGGAGGAAGTAAGTCAGCGTTAAATTTACCGAGAAGTTGAATTGAAGTTGAATTTACCGAGAATATATTGTATTTGTTTGTCTTATTTTTTTTTATTGTTGAACTAAAGTCTCACGTTCATTTAATCGAATAAAATAAATTTATTGAAGTTACAACAAACAAACGACTATCGCAAAATCAAATGATCAGAGAGCCACTATTTCAACAATCGAATTCAAGTCTTTAATATAAAAATGAACTAAAAAATAAATACGATATAGTCAAATAGAGTAGGAAGAGAAGGTGGTACTGGCGTGACCATGTGGATAAGATGATTAGTCACAGAATCCCATACATAGCGGCACACAAGATAACCAACCGCAAGACATTGCTTGTCAGGAGGACCGTCTAAAATATGGAGACAGCTAGGGTTCCACCTCCCAGGAATGATTTTTGGAAGATAGCAGATCCAAGATCTATACTAAGAAGAAGAAATGAAATCCTAATTTAACGCTTGAGATTAAACTTCTGCACTCAAAAAGTTTTCTGTCGAAGCTCTTGTATAATTCGTTCACCCCACCCCCACGTTAGAGCGTGCATTAGTTGCATACGACACATACACTCAGAAGCACTTCACTGCAGGCTGATAATTAAGGCTGCGGTCGTGGGGGTCCGAGGATGGAGGACGGCTCCGAAACTCTGGTCGTTATGCAATACGAGGGTACTCCACTGTGTTCTTGCGGCCGTTTCATTAAAACTGTGGCCTGTTATTAAAGCCATACAATAAATAATAATTCGTAAAGTAATATAAAACGTTGTTATTTACAAAATGAAAATTAAACGCAAACTAGAAAGCGAATTTCTATATTTTTATTATGATATAAAACTTAGTGTATTTGCTTATTTAATACATGTAAAGAAATTAAATAGGTTTCGAGTATTTTTTTCCAAACTCCATGACAGGTTTAGTAAATATTTTTAGATATATGTTGTTGAGTTCAGGACGGCCTACACCAGCATTTCCTCATCTTGACTAGGAGACTGGTAGTTTAAAATTATTAAGTATTTTCTTGTTGTAATTCCCCTGTATGGTAATTTCGTAATCTTGTTGCCTTTGTGAGAGATTCAATTTTCCTTGTATTTGTAATTTTCGTATTGTACTATACATTGGTATCATATTTTGAAAGACATATTTATCCATTTATTCTGGAGGGATCATGTGGACCGCATGGAGGATATAAGACTGGCAAGAATCGCTAAGACTGAAAACCCTAACAGCAGGAGATTACCAGGAAGATCGCCGAAAAGGTGGAAGGACAGCTGGACGCCATCATCCCAGGACAGCCCACCGTCACAAACAGGTCATACGACCTAAACCAAGAGGAAGAAGAAGAATATTTATAAAGAATACTTAGTTTTTTTTGGAAGACGTTGATACACGTAACATAACATATGTTATCGTTAGTTTTACAATTACCACTTGACAAACAAACAAGAGTCTAAGTGTCATGAATTTGTCAATAAATAAATAAACACCGACTTAATTATACGTGGTTCTACATATAATACATTCATTGTACGTGGTTCTATATATAATACATTAGTTATACGTAGTTCTACATATAATACATTAATTATACGTGGTTCTACACATAACACTCTAATTATACGTGGTTCGACATAAAGGGTCTTTCAAATTGAGCGGTTTTTTTTATAATTTTTTTTATTCTTGAATAAAATACACAATTTGCTTTGATTTCAAAAAAACTTTTTATTGGTGCCTATTATTGTTGCCATTATTGGTGCATTGAAGACATTTAAATGTCACTGTATGACATTTAAGCACAAAAAAAAACAATATCCGCCAAATGTCCACCTCTTGCAGCTCCGCAGATGTCTACTCTTTTGTCAATATATTCGATGACATTTTGGCTTAATTGCGGTTCTAACTCACCAATAATGCGAATAATTTCGTCCTCCAGTTCAGGGATTGATTGGGGGTCATTCTTATAGACCTAGCTTTTCACGTAACCGCAGAGAAAATAGTCCAACGGTGTCAGATCACATGATCTTGGTAGCCAATTAACATCACCGTTTCCGGAGATTACAATACATAAAATAATTCTCAATTTGAACGCGTTGTTGTATTGTATACGGCTCCACTTTTATAAATGTCATACATTACACTTCTCAAATGTCACAAGACCCAGGCAAGTTCGCGACGCCATCTGTGTTTTATCCAAGAATTAAAAAAACCGCTTAATTTGAAAGACCCTTTTATAATACACCAAAAAATTTGTGTTTTACCGATCTATAATCGCTCAGGTACTTAATGAACGTTGTAAAAAAAGAATGATAAAAACAGAGAAGTTGGTGATCACCAGACAGTTGAGAGAAGGTGAACTAGAGGGAAAATGTCCTATGAAATAGAATAAAGGAGTTAACGGACTCCTCTTTAAGCGATTCATTAAACATGGCCCTGGATCGGGAGGGATGGAGACAGGTGGTGCTTTGAGTTCAAGATATAACAGAGGACCACGATGGTCAGAATTGAGAGCACGATAAAGAAGAATCACTAAAGTCTTTAACATTTTGTAATTTTTACTAAAAACGAATTATAACTTTTTCTTTTTTAATTTATTTATGAGAAGAAATTTTAAAAATACATATTTTGTGAAAAAACAACAGGTAATTTAATGTGGACACACAATTTTTATAGATCTGGGTTTGTTGTCTTTCATTTGTTGTGTCCCCAGTAAACTAGATTTTACCTGTATCTCACTGAGGAAAACTACCAAATCTGAAATTTTTAATTATTACAGATCTAAATATGAACACAATCTCCTTAACTAAGATACTTGTCTCCGAACCCGGAGGTTGCGGATTCGATTCCCGTTGAAACCCAGATTTAAAAAAAAGGATTCTAGCTAGGTTTTCTCTTTTAAGGCCGCGTTAAAATATATCTGGTTGGTTGGAAGAGATTGCATTATGGCAACACGCCCGCCAGCTAGTACTGTACAATAAATATATAATACTTTATGTTAGTTATAGTAAAAGCATGAACTATGTGGAGGTTAAAATACATTGTAATTTGTTTAGTCCAACACTGTTTATTCCACTTTATATAACGGTGTGGCGGTCGCCCACTCGGAACACTGTGGGCGTTCATACATATGGTCAATGACCGATGAAATGACCTTCGCATTCCTCGACAAATTTAAATAAACAAGCCCAAAGTTCACACGCCGGCCATTCAAGTCCAGAGTTCACACGCCGGCCATTCAACCCGCGGCCCGGAGCGGACCGCATTACACGCCGGAGCGAGAACGCACCACGGCTGTCTCGCCAGTTCCGTATTTGAATGATACCTACATACAACATTAATCGTTTCGCTAATGCAGAAACGAAATAGTATATAGTGGAAATAGTATAAATACCTACGTTTACTAATAAAAATTCTTCTTCCGCATTGCGATCCAAAACGTGTTTTATTTATCAACAAATCATCATTATCTCTTCCCTCTAGGATACATTTCCTAAAACGGTATAACCCTACTGGTTTCAAAGTTTTCATCTCATTATCAGGGGAGCACAAACAAGACTCGTCTTGCAGCACAATCAAGACGAATCTTGTTTGTACTCCCTTGATGATGAGGTGAAAACATTGAAACCGGTAGGGTTATACCGTGGAATAAACAGTGGCGGACTAAACAAATTACAATATAATAAAGAAAAAAAATATTAACTCACTAAGTACGTACGTCATTTAATTTTAAAACGAATTCACAAAGATCGAATATATTTGTATTATAACAAGTTTTGAATGCAGAATCAGATAATAGGGACAAACTCCAGGTATCGACACCAATCCGCTGAATAGAACGAGGGATCGAGGACGGTGGAGCGAATAATGAATGCGGTGTTAATTAGAGGAAACAGGGTTAGAGCTAACGAGATTAAGCGGGGTGCAAACACTTCCGCAACACTAATACTGGCAAAATTCTCGGTTCGCGTGGTTTTGCATGAATTCAATCATTAATGTGTTCGCAAGGAATTTATAAAAGAGGAAACGATATAAAAACTTCATATGATTAGCATATTGATGTCAACAAAGAGAAAGACAAAGTTGAATAATTTGTTTGGTATCCTTCAAGATTCGAAGGAGTTTTCAGTACTTTTCAGCCGAAATTAGATCACAATCTTCAGGCTTTATTGTTTTTCAATTATTTTATAGTCGTTAGGATTTCATCTCTAGTTATGAACTTGTCCAGGTAATCACTACGCGATATCGAAGTATTGTCAAAATCACATCGATGTCGACTTCGCTGCCACAGTTGACTATGTTGGCGTAATGGTTCTTCCATATTTCTGATTGTATCTAATTTTTATCTGTCAATTATATAAAAGGACAATTTATATAGCGCTGTTTAGAGAGCAGACTCTCCTCAAAGGCGCTCCAACTCAGGATTCGAATCGACTGTTATTGATACATTAACAATATAAAACAAGTTGAATTTAAGAATAGGAAGGTGGTGAATGCGGTCATAGATTAGAAATTTCCCCGCATCTGCATATGTTAAGAAACTACCTCGGTGACTTAGTTGGTAAGACGCTTGTCTTCCAACCCGGAGGTTGCGGCTTCGATTTCCGTTAGAACCCAGATTATTTTATAAAGGATTCCAGCCTGGTTTTCATTGAAGGCCTCTTTAACATCTTTCTGGTTGGTCGGAAGATATTACCACATATTGGTTGGAAGATATTAGCAATAAGGTCGCCAAGTTGTACTGTATACAACGAAAGTGCAATACAAAACAATACAATATACTTAAAAAACTTATTTGGTTGGAAAATCGTAGTAAACTCACCGCAGGAAGACGAACTACAACGAAATCTTTGCAGATATTCCGATATGCGTTTCGGCTTTAGGTGGAGTGTAGTATATGTGTGTGTAGAGTGCCATTTGCATCAAGAATAGGACAAGAGTTTTTGTTTTAAGGTCCATATCTTGAAGTTCAAAAAACTGTCGAAAAACAAAAGAAAGCGAGGTGGGCAATGCAAGAGATATATGTGAACTATGTTAGCGTTCTGCATAAAAAGCATCCAAATTCATTATGTGGCACTATCATAAAAAAAACACACATGACAACTGATCAGATATTCACCATCCCTACAGTTAGAACATATTTTGCTCAAAGGCAATATGACCTATAATGGGGTGCTGAATTCAATAAAGGCAAAAGGTGGCCAAAAATGAAGGTATCGTAACGTGGTTGTTATTGCGACAGGAGTTTGAATACTTGGACTTACAATGACTTGTACGAGTAGCAAAGGTTTGCGTGAATTTTTTAGTGTAGTCTGTTTTTAGTGATTATGTGCGGGGCATTAAGGGATGGAGTTTTTGGTTTGTCGGAAGTGATGAGGTGTGAGGGGTTTGATTCGCGTTATACATACATATTTAATTGAGTGTCACTGTTAACCTTTCCCTTCATGTGGAACCTTTTCCTTGCCCGCGGGTAATTGAAACCGCGGATAAGGGGTATTATTGTATTTTGAAAGAGAACCAACCCCAAATAAATACGACACTGACGAAGACACGTCAAGATAACTATTATTTATAAATTATACAGAAAACGCTTTTATTTTTTATTAAATTCTAACCACCTGTCATTATGGGGTACATAAAAAAAGTTTTTTTAACGTTTTACTAATTCCAAAATATTTTATTCATAATTTGACCCACAGTGAAACCCTGTTTTTACGTGCACGGAATTCACGTTTTCCCACTATTTGCGTTAAATTTTTCCAATCCCGTTTTATTTTAGTACATTTAGTAACCGCTTTTACGTTTTTATTTCCCGAAATTTACGTTTGAAATATTTAAAATGCAAATCAATTTATAAACATATTTAATTAAATGCGCGACGATTTAAACTATTTGAAATGAATATTAGGAAGCAGAAATATGTTGTTTCTATTTATAGACACGTGTGCACCTGTAGCGATCATGAGCAAGGTTACACGAGTCGTGTAATATGATGCGATTGGTGGAAAATTTAGCGAATCAGAGGCAGGCAAACTGTATATATATTTGGTCAATCTATGCTGGTGTTTTAAACGTGTCGGTCGTATACATACAATTTCAATTGAATCCCTTCAAATGATGTCTCAGCAAAGAAAAATATTATCGATTCAAGGTAAATGGAAAATTCTCGAAAAAGTGAATAAAAACGTTGGTTCACGTGTTTCGCTCGTACGTGATTTGAGGATACCCATTACAACTTTGGCTACGATAATAAAAAATCGCGAATCGATTGAAAAAAGTTTACCGATTTGCGTGATTATCTAAATAAAAAATTATTTTCAATTTTTCATTTTTTTTGTAGCCCCGAATCTACGTTTTCCCTCCAATTACGTTTTTTTTTATCAGTCCCTTCACTGTAGTTATAAAAGGTCGCTTCGTGGTAAAGGTTTCACCATTTATTCAGATATTTACGATTCAAATTATCAAAAAAAATATTTCATAGATGTTTGATTAATGTTCAGGTATTAAAACACATTAATGGGTTTATGGTAGCTAAATGCTGACACATTTTCGAGATTTATTTTATCGTGAAATATTGGGACCAACAATTATATAAAACTAGATTAGAAAATGCGCTTTCCTACCTGGTGGTTTATTTCACACTTTGTACCACCCTCAAACTAACATATACAAGTATCTCTACCATTGTCAGAAAGCTAAGCATACTTGTAATAAAAACTTGAAAATGTAGTATTATTCAAGTTTTGAGAACATTTGAATAAAAACTTGAAAATGTAGTATTATTAAAATTTTGAGAACATTTGAATAAAAACTTGTAATAAAAATATGTTGTTTATAGTTAACGCATTAACGTTGTGGAGGTTTAAAGAAATTGTAATTTATTTTTATCAAACACTGTTTATTCCACTTTTTTGTGACGGTATAACCCTACCAGTTTCTCCTGAAGATGAGGTGAAAGCCTTGAAACCGGTAGGATAATACCGTAAAAAAAAGTGGAATAAACAGTGTTTGATAAAAATAAATTACTATTGTAATAAAAACTTGAAAATGTAGTATTATTCAAGTTTTGAGAACATACTTAAGTAAATTAATTAATAATAAAACTTTTTTATTTATGGAAACAAGGAATAACTCAAAGTCTAGTCTAAAATGATTGAATATATCGATAGACCCATATATTATAAATAGGTAGATATACTCGTACATACCAACACTCCGTTTCCCCATCGGGGTAGATAGAGAGGACAAGGCAGGCCTCAGACTTTTCTATTTCGACACACATCCTTAGCCTCTTCTAGATCCATAAAACTTCCACGATTTATCTGACTTTCTGCGTTTCTTTCTTTCAGAATATCATTGACTTGGTCCAATCATACTTTCTTTAGTCTTCCTTTCACACGCCTTCCACTCTTATTTGTATTGTTATTTTTTCATAACTAAGCATACAGTATTGTTATTTATTTCATTCATTTGTCCCACATGCCCAATCCATCTTAGTCTGCTCTCCTTCATCTTAATTAACACATCAGCCTTAAGTTCACATTTATCTATTATCACTTCATTCCGTATTCAGTCATACATTGTCACTCCATGTATTATTTTCAATGCATGCATTACAATTACATAATTACCTCAAGTAATTAAACTTCGATAGAGAAGGACAAATTTAAGACTGTTTATTTAAACCAAGAGTTCCCAAACTATTTTCGACCACAGACCCCTTTAACAAAAACTTTTAAAACCGTCGACCCCCTAGTCATTTACTTTACTTACTCAAATTAATAAGTTTGTACAGTACTCGATATTAAATATTTCACTAGATATCAAAGTTTTCATTTTAATCACTCGTAATTAAGGATTGAAAAAGATAAAAGGACTACGGATTATGTAATTATCTTGTGCAACATTTAATATTGAAATCTGCGCTGACGAAAATTAAAGCAAAAAAATACGAGCAGAGTTTTATTTTATTTCTGACATTTATGAAATAAATATATAAAATTCAAAATAAGTACAAATATTAACAAATATTCTTAATTAGGTACCTATTGGAATCATAGATACTTTGATGTAACAAACAAATAGCAGTAGTAGTCTATTTTTACTGTCGTCGACACTTAAATTTTTTTAATGAAACTATCGACCCCTAGAAAAATCAAATCAACCCCAGGGGGTCGATATCGGCCACTTTGGGAGCTCTTGATTTAAACTTATATCGAGAAATGAAAATGAGAGCAAAACAGACGGTTTAAAAGGGATTATTAAATATACTAAAGTTATATGTAATTTATCAATTTACATTTTACTACATTAATGTATAATAGTATCCGACATAAGGGTTGAATGTGTGCTTAAGACTGATGTATTCAGTAGGATGAAGAAGAGCACTCTGAGATGGTTTGGACATGTAGAACGAATGAATGAAGAAAGACTAACAAAACAAATATACAGTAAAAATATGAGTGAAAAGGGTGGTAGAGATAGGTCAATGAAAGTATGATGGTCAAGTGAATGATATCTTAAAAGAAGGTAATGAAAAATTAAGAAAACTCGTTTGAGGTGTATGAATTTACAGGTGGCGAAAGATGAATTCTATTTTTTTTCCAAATGCTAATACACATATCTTCCTAAAACTATGTAAAAGATTTGAGTGGAAGGCGGATGATAAATAAATATAAATGTCATCGATGGTCAGGATAAGGAACGGAAGATTGAAAAAAGATATGATGGAAAGACAAGAAAAACACGCTATGTCAACAAAGGGAAAGGTGATGTCTTTTAATTCGCTTTTTGAAGCACGTCAACGATGGTGCAAGTCTTAAATTAGCTGGTAACTGGTTCCAGAGTCTAACAGCATGGATAGTAAAAGACGATGTGAAAAATGAAGACCGGCAAAATGAAAGAGCCAATAAAGGGAAAGGTAATGTTTTTTAATTAGTTTTTTGAAGCACGTCAACGATGGTGCAAGTCTTAAATTAGCTGGTAACTGGTTCCAGAGTCTAACAATATGGACAGTAAAAGACGACGTTAAAAAATGAAGACCGGTAAAATGAAAGAGCCAATAAAGGGAAAGGTAATGTTTTTTAATTAGTTTTTTGAAGCACGTCAACGATGGTGCAAGTCTTAAATAAGCTAGTAACTGGTTCCAGAGTCTAACAGCATGGATAGTAAAAGACGATGTGAAAAATGAAGACCGGTAAAATGAAAGAGCTAATAAAGGGAAAGGTAATGTTTTTTTTATTCGCTTTTTGAAACACGTCAACGATGGTGCAAGTCTTAAATTAGCTGGTAACTGGTTCCAGAGTCTAACAGCATGGACAGTAAAAGACGACGTTAAAAAATGAAGACCGGTAAAATGAAAGAGCCAATAAAGGGAAAGGTAATGTTTTTTAATTCGCTTTTTGAAACACGTCAACGGTGCAAGTCTTAAATTAGCTGGTAACTAGTTCCAGAGTCTAACAGCATGGATAGTAAAAGACGGTGTGAAAAATGAAGACCGGTAAAATGAAAGAGCCAATAAAGGGAAAGGTAATGTTTTTTTAATTCGCTTTTTGAAACACGTCAACGATGGTGCAAGTCTTAAATTAGCTGGTAACTGGTTCCAGAGTCTAACAGCATGGACAGTAAAAGACGACGTTAAAAAATGAAGACCGGTAAAATTAAAGAGTCAATATCTCAAGGAGTCCGTGATTGAAGTTGTTGAATATTTTCAACGCGATGTTAAACGGCGGCGGGACAGTTGAAAACGTTATATCTAAGTGACAATACTTGAACATTTCGATGGTTTCTCACATTAAATATGATGGCATATATATGTATAATAAGGGAGTGAAGAATTCTTACCTTCGATATGGGCAGCACCGATTGGATATCGTCCTTATCGATGTCCATCCTCAGCACGATCTTTCTAGGTGCGGCGTGCTCGGGTATCTCACCTTCCAGTGCCGGTGTGAGAGATGAGGGTACGAAAACGCCCGGGGCGCGCGCATATCGCACGGAGCACGACAGACGGGCTGAACCACGCCCGGCCACTCCAACGGCTTCCACGGCCCAAGTGAACACTTCCTCAGATCTGTGAGATAAAAATAATAAATATTATAGAAGTTCTCCATATAAGAATATTCAATAAAAAATTATGTATTATTCCAATAATTATAATAATCTCTGCTACACGTGTTTCTACTTCTTATCCCGAGGTTTTCTTCAGGTAGAATGATTCCGGTTTGTAACGAGAGTAGTGTTAAGGTCAGACTGGTGTCATGTTACTGTAGGAACCACGATCGTCGCTGAATATTGCCAACACACACGGTAAACGACCGACGAAACGACCTTTGGATACGTCCAAAGGTCGCATACCAAAACATTGAAATTGTTTACCCACAAATACTATTTACGATACATTCCACTGTAGAAAGAGAACGCATCGCGCTGTCTTGCCGTTTTCGCCAACAAATTGTCTACCCACAATATCATTTGCGATGTCTGCAATATTTCAATCGACCATCTCTGCACGCACAGAAGCGAGATAAAAATATATTGCGGGCGCACTCCCGCGCCCATTCTGAAATGTATAAATACCTACTTACCGATAAATAAAGCATCATTAATCATTAATTATTAATTATTCATTCACTCTCTCTTTCCGCATTGCTAGTTGACGTATTTTATTTAAATACCAAACAATCAAAATCATCAACAAGTCCCACTACGAACATCCGCTAAATTACTATGACCAGTCATATCGGAAGTTTTAAAGTAGACCACACACCTACTTCCATGTGTGAAGCATACCACATACACTTCCAATGCGGGTGGTCTATAGCAGGGGTCGGCAAACCGCGGCTCTTTTCATAGGCATGTGCGACTCTTCAACTCCAGCTTCACCTTCACCCCGCAGCTTCATGAGAAGAGCATGAACACGGCCGATGAACAAACACAAACGGCACAATCATATTCTTATGTTTTATAAGTGTTTAATTATTAAGGTTTTCTTGTTCAATAAGTAGTGCACTGAGCTACTGAAGCTCACAACTGCCACGTATAATATTATATTCTTCTAAGTAGCCTACGACTGTATTGTGAATTTGAGTTTTAAATAAAAATCTTGATTTCATCTCGTTTTTTTTCCATCATTAAAATTTATCTGTGATTTACCAAGAGCATGCTCACCGTAAGCTTCGACAAGCATTCGATGCGATTCTGCAGCAGTTTTCTTCAAATGTTAACAGAAAATCAATGCTTTCCGCGAATCGTAGGTTCCAGGCACAAAAACAGACATGTTCAACGCTATGAAAACATATGTAGTTGTATTAAACTTGTATTGTTGTGAGTTAAAAGTCTTTGATAAATGTAAACACAAGAAAAAGGCGCCGATGACGTGGTTTGACAGTCACTACAAAGAGCCAGCTATGAGCAAATTCCGATTTCATATTTACAGACCTGGAGTTAGCTACAGTGAAAATTAATGTTGCGGCTCTACGAAAATTTTGAGATTCTGTTTATTTAATATTTGGCTCATCTCACTATAAAGTCTACCAATCCCTGGTCTATACTATAGTAACATGACATCAGTCAGACCAGGGATCATCAGGTTTTCTACACAAAATGTGTAGAAAACATCAAACGACCGTAGAATTAAAAACAAAATCAAATCAGATAAACAAAAGAATACAAGACGCAGAATCAAGAAATAAATACACAAGTTGTTAAGAGCGAAGTTTATTTCGCTACTGAATAATTCAATTGACGGACATTTCTGTTTGAACGCCGCCAGCGAAACCTTTTTATCATGAGGGAACAGTGTTTTCCTTTGACTACAGCAAATTACCTCGGTAATTAAATGCTACAAAGGTGTTATTGAAGAAGGAATTGGAAAACAAATGGATATGGTAGAGCTAATAAGAGAGTTTGTTCAGCGTTTAAAACATTCTGTTTATGGAGTATTGTATTACACAGTAGAAATGACTTCTGAAATTGGTATTTTATGCTATGAAGAGATAAGTGACGAATCGATTAATTAAGACAGGGGTGTCCAACTAAAATCATTTGGTGGGCTAAACAAAACATTGCAAGTCTTTGATGGGCCACACATGTAAATATTTTATAACTTAATAATTATATGACGTTTTTTCATATTAAAAATAAACAACCAACTTACAATCCAAATATTTTATTATTTATTTATTTAACACTTTTATTGCAAATACATTTTGGTGGGTGTATTGCCAGGCGGCAATCTCTTCCAACCAACCAGACAAAAGTAAATGAAGCAAGTTACGTGGTCGCATAAATCATTCAAATGACTATCCATCCCCACGAAATCTTTTGTTAAATTAATGAAACATTTGTTTTTTTATTATTTGATATTTTTTTTAATATCGACTGGTAATTTGGCTATTTTGCCTTTGCCAGTTGCCTTAAGTTTGGCAATTTATCTTCGAGGATATATTCCTGATAAAATTCGTATATTTTATTCCCCTCGAACATGGCTTACATCTCAATGCTTGATTGCAAGTCTATAAGTTCCATTTGTAAATTTGGAAGTGCAGATTCGACTTTCACATCTAATGGGGTCAAGAAAATTGTGATTTTTTTCCTCATGTTTTTGCATGTATGAAAATCTGTCGTCGAATGTTTTAATTAATTCTGTGACTTCATTAGCATATTTTGCCTGGCGCCGGCATGCGACACCTAGATAATAAATTAGTCACTCACAAAATTAACAACATATGAAAATTATTATAATTAACGTATTTTATCAATAACAAAATGCCAAATGCATAAAAACTTCGAAAGGGCCGCACAAAATCTTTAATTGGGCCACTTGTCGCCCGCGGGCCACGATTTGGACACCCCTGCCTTAAGACAATGTTTAATGTGTTGTCGTATTTGAAATTACGTTCCACTTTCTGGATTTTTTTTTTAAATCCCTAAATTAGTGTAACACCTGTGTTACAATGCCATGATAAGAGTTAAGTGAAAAAATACCATAAAACCCTGAAAAAAATATGGGTACTAACGGGAATTGAATCCGCAATCCTCGGTTTATAATAACATCAGATAACAATACTTGTTCGCACTAAACGTGAGCGAGTGTTGCTATCTCTTCACGTGCGGTGATATTTCCAAAACGTCCGATAACGAACAATAAGTTGAATGACTATTTTAGTAGTTCGAAATATAAAGACTCGATTCATTGTATACAATTTTATCACCCAAACAAGCTCTTCAGATATGTTAAGGAGTTTCATACGAATGAATGAAGTTATTGTAATATATTTTAAATATATTTATATGAAATTGAATCTGCGTAAAAGCATTAATAAATAAATATTCCATTCTGTGTGCAGAATGGTGCATTACTTTACGGGTCATTTATGATTGTTGTAATTAAATATGATGCAAGATTTTTGCGAGAAATGCATTTGTAAAAAGGACATCTTTCCATGATTGATGAAACCTTCAAAAGCAATCAAGTTCTTCCATTTTATAAATTGTACAAGTAACGGGTCTTTCAAATTGAGCGGTTTTTAAAATTCTTTTTTTTTTTAATTATTGAATAAAACACACAATTTGTTTTGATTTCAAAAAACTTTTTATTGGTCATTGAAGTATAGTATGACATTTAAACACAAAAAAAAACAATATCCGCCAAATGTCCACCTCTTGCAGCTCCAAAGATGTCCAATGGTTTGTCAAAATTTTCGATGACATTTTGGCATAATTTCGGTTCTATGTTAACTCACCAATAACGCGAAAAATTTCGTCCTTCAGCTCAGGAATTAGTTGGGGGTCATTCTTATAGACCTGGCTTTTCAGGTAACCCCAGAGAAAATAGTCCAACGGTGTCAGATCACATGATCTTGGTTGCCAATTAGCATCACTTGGGTGTGGGCTGAAAAACATCTGGTGTCCCCGTGGCTGGGTTCGCCCTATATTGGAGGGGTGTATCTTGGCCGGAGGGATGTTATTAGATGAGCCCAGATGTTTCGATAGCTTCTGTTTTTTAATGTATTATCTTTTTAAGGTGTTTTTGAAATGTGTCTAAATGTATTATGTACTCATACATACTATACTATGTTGCCATCAATAAACCTGTATTTATTTATTTATTTATCACCGTTTCCGGAGATTACAATACATAAAATAATTCAACAATTTGAACGCGTTGTTGTATTGTATACGACTCCATTTTTATAAATGTCATACATTACACTTCTCAAATGTCACAAGACCTAGGAGATTCGCGACGCCATCTGTGTTTTATCCATGAATTTAAAAAAAACGCTCAATTTGAAAGACCCTTTATATCAGTAACCAAAAGAATTAGAGTAGTTATTATGCGAAATAACACATATATGTTATTACTTCGGGGGAATTTGTTGCTCGGGGACGTCCTTTCTAACAGCAGTCACTGTTGCCATCTTAGACTTGAGGTCCATAGTAATGCTCCACTGGTCGGATGCGGAGGTGGCGCCCAGCAGCTTCAGGCCAGACTTGACACGGCATCTGAGAACAAAAAGATTACGTCTTAGAAATCAATATTCATAAACCTTAATTAAAAATTCTTCCACATACAAGGTCTGTTGAAGGAACAATCAACATTTTTTTATTTAGTAATTAGTTATTCACTTTCATGTACCATAAATACATCTCTCTCTCTCCCTGGCTCCATCCCAACTCATTGTCTGCGAAGACTGTTGAGGTCAGCTCTCCTCGTCCTCAGGTTGTATGCTCTTCTGTCCCGGACTACGTCCCCCAGGCCGTGCCTCTGCATCAGGTTATCTTTTTGCACCACCCATGAATTCTTTGGTCTTCCTCTGGTTGTTATTCGAGGAAGATCTATGGAGATTGCCTGGTTCACAATGTGATCGGGTGCTCTGCGTCCAACGTGCCCATACCATCTCAATCACCTCTCCTCCATCTTGCTGTTGATGTCTGTAACACCCAGGCTTCCACGAATGCGTGAGCTTCTTATTTTGTCTCTTAGGGACACACCTGCTGACCATCTTAGCATGCGTATTTCAGCAGTTTCTAGTTGCCTAGAGTAAGAGTTATACATCGTCCAGTAATACATCTGACTTATTTATTTATTTCAATCAATCAGTATTTGATTCAAAATTATTATCGACATCTCTAACCGTGTCTTAAACTTATTTAAAACTTCATTGTATGACAATTTGTCGGACTTTTTGTCAGGTGGAACTCTCTTCTAACAAAGTAACAAAAAAGGAAGTTATACTGTCGCAAGAATGAAACAAAAATCATGTAAGTACACGTACATAATAAGAATGAAAGTGAAGTATCAACAACGAAGGAAAATTGGAGGGATGGTGTAAAGGAAAGGAAAGTTGGAAGTGAAACAAGTTACATTACTGACTTCACTTAGTAAATAAATATATTATTTGAGTTAAAGTAAGAAACGATAAATCTCAAGGAAAAAAAGGATATAAGGTTAGAAATTTTACAGGAGTTGGTGACTAAATATTTTGAGATAATAAATATCTTTTAGTTTTTTCTTAAAAAAATATACGGTACATATTAAATAGGACAGTTGCCAAATCCTAGAGAAGTAAGGCCTCAGGTAGATAAAGCTGCAGTTGTGGCGAGCTGTCTGAGATATGTCATATGGAGGAATAAAGATATGAGAACGGATAGCAAGGTACGCATTTATAAGAAATGTGTGCGACCTATCCTCGCATATGGCATCGAAGCGAGGGTGGACACTGTCAGGACAAAAAGTATGCTAAGGACAACGGAAATGAGAACTCTACGTGCTGGGAAGACTTTGCGTGATCGCGTAAGGAACACCACAATTCGAGAGGTCTATGAGGTCCAAGATGTGGTCAGGTGGGGACGACAGCGTCGACGATACTGGTACCAACATGCACAGAGAATGAATTCCACAAGAAATCCATACATAGCTCTGCATGTGGTGCCGGATAGACGGCGTCCACCAGGGAGACCCCCGAAATGATGGAGAGATAGCTGGAGCTCAGCATTACAGGAGGACAATCCTGCAGTAACAGACTCTTGAGTCTATAGAAAGTTTAAAAAGAAGAAGTTGCTAAATCGAAACCCACGCTTAACTACTAGATATGAACAAGTATACGGATAAGTTTCAGAGGAATATCTATGACTTTCCACAAATTCATATATTTTTATAAAGATATATTGGTATACTACGAATATATATCGTGGGCTCAAAACTTAAACTAGGTAACTTGAAATTTTGGCGGTTTTAAGTTATTTACATCAATGGATTGCCCATCGAAGGGGCTTTTCAATGCTACTATATATAGGTATCTTACAATATTATTTCTCAACTGAGATATTTAGTATTTTCATAATTAGACAAGTCGTAAACGTGGAACAAAAGAATGCTTAAAGTAGATATCTGAAGTCCATGTAACTTACATCTTACGATCAGATTGAATGAATAATAATAATCTTTATTTGTCTACAAGTAGGTATTTTATAGTAGTGAGTGAATATGCTCGCGATACATATTCTGTCTCACTCTTGCGCGTGCACTGATTGACGGTAGGATATTTATTTGCCGAGACAGAACGTAAATATTTGTGAGTAAACATTGCTGACGTTTTGTTTGTGACAATTGTAAATAATTCATCGGTCGTTGACCCTGCATGTTTACAATATTGACAATAACTTATGTTGACAATTCAATTTTATTTAAGGGACGTAGGTATTCCCTACAGTTTCATAAAAAAACTATTAGCGCGATACCTCATCATTAAAGAGAAGTTATCAGACAAAAGGACCTCGAAACTAAGAACGCCATTTTCTCAGAATAGATCATTTTGAATTAATCATAGTATTGAACCAACGATATGTTTTAACGAACTATAGCGGACCATTTTGAAATAAAACCTGTAAAATAACTTTCATCATGTTGAAGCTCTTGATAGCTCAGTTCGTGAATACGTCACCGAAAACAATTTTAAACCACGTTGACGTTACCAAATGGATAAGATTTTAACCTTTCCTTCCCTGTGTTGGGTATCTTCTACACGTTGCTTCTAATAACCATCAATATCTCTATAAATATTATAAATACAAGGTTAAGATTTTAGGTGTTCCTCCATAATATATTTACGCATTGATTTAAAAAATAATAATCAGAATTTATCGACTACATCGTAAGTATTTTGTGAATATCGGAAACAAATTTTCATTTAAACGCTGTGAGTGCCTCGATCTTGGATCTTGACGATAGGTGAAAAGTATGCGGGAAGCGCGACACTATATTCGCATCTCACTCTTGCATACTTCACTGAATAGCGAGGAGCTCAATTGTCTCAACCTCGCAAGTGTAAGCCACGCCCGGGTTAGCCACCAACCCTGCCGCGCCGCAGTAGCTGTTGGGCTGGCAACGAGACTAGATCTACGCCCGTTCCGTGAGCGTTGCCAGATGGTTTTTTAAATGTTTTCAGCAAATAAATCTCAATTATTATAATTTTTAACTTCAATTATAATTAATTAAGGGGACTATCTATGAATGTTCTTATTTTTTCGATTTAAAATCGCTAATTTTTGATCGCGTACTCACTACCCAACACCGGAGCGCGCGTTTTAATTTTATCACCGTAAGGGAAGGGTTAAAAGAAGATAAAGTGAGAAGTATGAATAATAAAATATTGTGCATGACGAGGTATATGAAATTAGAGGACGCGAAAGTTATGTGCTTAGATAGAAAAGTTTAGATATGTTTTCTTTGCCTATCCCACAAGAGACACGGTGTGATGATATGTATGTATGTACGTTGGTGTAAATAATTGTAAGTTACATTGATCAAAAGTGTTGTAAGTCAACAAGGGTTTAACTGTTTTTCCTGTACGTAATTTATATACTGTCAAACTTATAACATCTAATTAAAAGAATGTGGTATACTACCTTGATCAAAAAGTTTTAGGACCGACCACCGTGTGGCGCTGTCAGACACCCGATTGGATTTTTTTTTTTTGTTAGGTTACCACATCTATCATTGACACTTCTCTCCAAATTTCAGCGTCATAGCTTGACATTTGTAAAAGTAACGCTGTACTGAGTACATCTACGTTTGTGCGTGTTTTCGATTTTTTACAAGTTTGAAAATAGCATCAACTGAGCATCAACGAGTTTGCATTAAATTTTGTGTGAAAAACGGATTTAACGGTCCGCAGACCTTGGAAATGTTGGAGAAGTGTTTTTCGGTGACACGAACGCTTCAGAAGTGGTCGTGAGTCGGTCGAGGATGACGAACACAGTGGCAGTCGAAAACCGATGAAAACATCGATAAAATCAAAGAAATGTTGGCCGAAAATGGCAAATTGACCATTAGAGAGCTGGCAGTAGACTTGAACATCGCTTATGGATCCGCTCAAGATGTTTTGGTTAGTGATTTGGGCCTCAGACGTGTTTCGAGGATTGGATCAAGCGCTGGCGTAAGTGCGTTGCAGTCGATGGGGAGTACTTTGAAGGGGACCATATCGATTTTGATGAATAAACTTGTATTTTCGATTTTATGAATAAAGTCCTAAAACTTTTTGATCAAGGTAGTAGAGCCACGGGTTTAATTCATATTCCCTGCAATGAAAGTGTTGGATAAATCTAAATATTGTCCAGTTGTCAGAAAAGTAATTAAGTATATTTAGATTAAATTTTAAAAGCAATATTGCACCATATACTCGTGGTTGGTATTTTTTATATTTCAACAATCTGTCGTGTCGTAATCAAAGCCTTAATTTGGTCGTTAACAGTGGTAATCAGCCTCCTAGAGCGAACACCATTTTTGTTTTTTTTTTTTTCTCCACCTGGCGAGTTTATTGCCACGTGGCAATCTCTTCCAACTAACCAGAAATATATGTTTAAATGGACCCTAAATGAAATCCATTTAAAAAAATCTGGATTCCAGCGGGGATCTTCGAGTGTTGTATGACCATTAAGGAATTCTTTGAACCACATTTGACACACGCGATCGTTTATATTGCATTGTCGTCATATACTATACATATTAGTTTTTATGTGTCGCCTTTTTTTCTTAAAAAAAATCATCAACCACCAAAACAAAATTCGTTTTTTGTTCCGTTTCAAAAATGACGCGAAAACATACAGTTTAAGGGATATTCTACTATAGAAATTTGAAAAAAATCGTTTTTTGCATATTCTTAAAGTTTAGACCTTTAAGAATATGTTCTCAAAAGGAAATTTTTAAATTCTCAATATTTACGAAGTTATAGCTATAAATGAGGCAGCAATTACGCCACCCCGGAATGACTCGGACAATAATCTCAAAACTTGAAAGGCGTTTTTCTCGAAACTACTCGTACTTTTTTCGACCTGGTCGACATAAAATCTCAAGTTCTTTCCAACCAATTGCCTTCCGATTTGATATGAAACTTTAATAGATGTTTTTGTATCGTTTCTACCTTGAAAAATTCAAAAATAATTTTGTACTATTTTTAAAAAAATTGAAAAAAGGGTTTTTTTCACACAACCGCCATTTTACGATTTTTTTTATCTTTGGTACCAACTATAAAGACATTATTTTTTATCAAGAAACTGTATGATTTATGTTTCAAATTTACGAAAGGGTTCCAATCATGTCGACCAGCTTGCCTTTTTTTTATATAAAACATAACAGCGGATTACATCTCGAATTAAAAAAGAAATCAAACTTTTTTTGTACATTCTCAAATCATCAATAAACAAACTGTAAAAAATGTATCGGAAAAATATTTTTTGTTTTTTTTTTTATTTAGTTTGAAAAAACGCCTGAAATTTACGCCCCTAGAGTAGAACACCCCCTTAAACAATTTGGACAAATAATGACCAAAGGATGCACTAAATTATAACCTTCATACGACATAAACAAAGGAAGACACCATGTATATCAAAATCATAAAAGATCTTTGATATCTGCCCAAAAAAAGATCTTTGACATCTGCCCAAAAAGCTTAACAATAGGATGCTTGAGAATAATAATTACTATTGTATTACATTATACATGAATTATTCAACACCCACAAACATTGGAGCTTCTTCTTCCACGGTATTACAGAAGCCACAGCCTCTGTGGAAATAAAATTACACAGCCGTAATTTTGTGGAATTACATGTTACTATTTCACACATATCCTGCCTGAAAGGGGCTCCTTTAAGGTTATAATTTATTGCGAGTCTGATTCAATTATCTGATCAAAAATCTTATCACAGTAGGCAGAGCCGACTCCAGGGCTAAATACTGATAAATGAAACTTACATTGAAAGCGACTCAGTTTCAAAATGTTAGATTTCATCCATAATACGTCGTCGTTGTCGGGCCTCGTAGTCGAGGATCCCCTCGCCACTCCAACGTCAGTCTTGAACCGTTCTCCCACGTCGATAGTGTGATCTTTTGTGAGAGACCCTGCTGAGCCGCCTGACCATGTTGACGCATGTTCGCAGCGCGCAGACTGTTTCTTATACGTCTAGCCGCTGCGACGCCATCAGCCCGAGAGCATACGTCTCTCCACCCCTCACGGTTCCGAGCCACCTGCTCCCAGTCCTCAGGCGCCCCGCACAAAGTAAGCGACTCTCGCAGACTGTCCTTATAGCGCTTCCTCTACCTACCAACTCTTCGCTTGCCCACCACTTCCCCGTAGAGGACGCGTTTTGGGAGTCTGTGATCGCCCATGTGTATCACATGCCCGGTCCACCGCTATTTCACCTTTACAACCATATCCTCTATAGGTTTACAGTTGGAGCGTTGCAGGACCGAAACATTTGTGGCATGATCACTCCAGTGGATCCGAAGAATTATACGTAACATTGATAGGAATAACACTTGTTTCGAGTTCTTACAATGTTGTCTCCGCCTCACGCTATTCAACATGTCCGCATCTCCAGCTCAGATACGTTGAAGGATAATGAAGTTTATCAGTTAACAAAATTAGAGAAGTAAGCCTTTTTTTGTTCATGTGTCAATGATAGTTGACCTTGTTACCCATTACAAAGATTCTGACCGTTGTCTTAAAACGTGTCGTGGTTAGCATTGAAATATAAATCAATCACAAATATAATGAAATATAGGTTAGTAGGCTTTCGCGGTTATTATTATCTAAAGTAAACGGTTTTTCGGAGTTTATACCGTGGTCTGTGGTTCAATTATAATATAACGGTTAGATTAATTATTCGCAAGTATCTGTCAAATCAAACTATAGGGTATTTCAAATTGAGCGGTTTTTTTAATTCAATTTTTTAAAACTCTTGAATAAAACACACAATTTGCTTTGATTTCAAAAAACTTTTTATTGATCATTGAAGTATAATGTACGACATTTAAACACAAAAAAAACAATATCCGCCAAATGTCCACCTATTGCCGATCCACAGATGTCCACTCTTTGGACAAAATTTTCGATGATATTTTGGCATAATTGCGGTTTTAACTCAACAATAACGCGAATTATTTCGTCCTTCAATTCAGGAATTGATTGGGGGCTATTATTATAGACCTGACATTTCACGTAACACCAGAGAAAATAGTCCAACGGTGTCAGATCACATGATCTTGGTGGTCAATTAACATCACCGTTTCCGGAGATTACAATACATAAAATAATTCAACAATTTGAACGCATTGTTGCTTTGTATACGACTACATTTTAAAAAATGTCATACGTTTCTTCTCAAACGTCACAAAACCCAGGCAAGTGTGCGACGCCATCTGTGTTTTATCCAAGAATTTAAAAAACCGCTCAATTTGAAAGACCTTTCATAAGTATAAGATACAGAAACACTACCATAGTAATAAACTTTATAAAGCCGAACACAATAAAACAAGTTACTAAAAAAGTGAATCAAACAACTTATTCAATATTATTAAGTTTCGCTGAACTTTGGCGCATACAATCTCTGACATCTCTGCGAAACTTTAAAAGAACTTCTCTAAAACCTTGATGTTTACGATTTGTCTCTGCCAAAACAATACGATTAAATTAAAACAATTTTCTAAATGTCACGAAGTCTCAACTTCAAGTTCAGCAGTTCGATTCCACAGCCACCCACACTGTTATGGAGGAGATAAAATAAATCCCACCCAGCGTGTTTTCTACACCAGAAGCTCGAAACACGAAGCGTAACTTAATTCAAACAGCAGAAGATGAATCAAGATCTGTTGTAATAATTATAAGCATTGGCGGCTGAATAGGCGCGAAGGTCTGTTTTAACAAGTTCAACAATGGAGCTGGTCCTGATCACGAAGCGTACCTTGATTCAAATAGCAGAAGATGAATCAAGATCTGTTGTAATAATTATAAGCATTGGCGGCTGAATAGGCGTGAAGGTCTGTTTTCACAAGTTCAACAATGGAGCAGGCCCTGATCACGAAGCGTACCTTGATTCAAACAGCAGAAGATTGTAATAATTATAAGGAGTGGCGGCTGAATAGGCGTGAAGGTTTGTCTTCACAACTATAGCAATGGAGCTGGTCCTGATCATGAAATGTACCTTCATTCAAACAGCAGAAGATGAATCAAGATCTGTTGTAATAATTATAAGCATTGGCGGCTGAATAGGCCCGAATACCTGTTTTAATAAGTTGAGCAATGGAGCAGGCCCTGATCACGAAGCGTACCTTGATTCAAATAGCAGAAGATGCACAAAGATCTGTTGTAATAATTATAAACATTGGCAGCTGAATAGGCGCGACGGTCTGTTTTCACCAGTTAAGCAATGGACCAGGTCCTGATCACGAAGGGTACCTTGATTCAAACAGCAGAAGATTAATCAAGATCTGTTGTAATAATTATAAGCATTGGCGGCTGAATAGGCGTGAAGGTCTGTTTTCACAAGTTAAGCAATGGAGCAGATCCTGATCACGAAACGTACCTTGATTCAAACAGCAGAAGATTAATCGAGATCTATTGTAATAATTATAAGCATTGGCAGCTGAATAGGCGTGAAGGTCTGTTTTCACAAGTTCAACAATGGAGCAGACCCTAATCACGAAGCGTACCATGATTCAAACAGCAGAAGATTAATCAAGATCTGTTGTAATAATTATAAGCAATGGCGGCAGAATAGGCCCTAAGGTCTGTCTTCACAAGTATAGCAATGGAGCTGGCCCTGATCACGAAGTGTACCTTGATTCAAACAGCAGAAGATGAATCAAGATCTGTTGTAATAATTATAAGCATTGGCAGCTGAATAGGCGTGAAGGTCTGTTTTCATAAGTTCAACAATGGAGCAGGCACTGATCACGAAGCGTACCTTGATTTAAACAGCAGAAGATGAATCAAGATCTGTTGTAATAATTATAAGTATTGGCAGCTGAATAGGCGTGAAGGTCTGTTTTCACAAGTTCAACAATGGAGCAGACCCTAATCACGAAGCGTACCATGATCCAAACAGCAGAAGATGAATCAAGATCTGTTGTAATAATTATAAGCATTGGCAGCTGAATAGGCGTGAAGGTCTGTTTTCACAAGTTCAACAATGGAGCAGACCCTAATCACGAAGCGTACCATGATTCAAACAGCAGAAGATTAATCAAGATCTGTTGTAATAATTATAAGCATTGGCGGCTGAATAGGCCCGAATACCTGTTTTAATAAGTTGAGCAATGGAGCAGGCCCTGATCACGAAACGTACCTTGATTCAAACAGCAGAAGATGAATCAAGATCTGTTGTAATAATTATAAGCATTGGCAGCTGAATAGGCGTGAAAGTCTGTTTTCACAAGTTCAACAATGGAGCAGGCACTGATCACGAAGCGTACCTTGATTTAAACAGCAGAAGATGAATCAAGATCTGTTGTAATAATTATAAGTATTGGCAGCTGAATAGGCGTGAAGGTCTGTTTTCACAAGTTCAACAATGGAGCAGACCCTAATCACGAAGCGTACCATGATTCAAACAGCAGAAGATGAATCAAGATCTGTTGTAATAATTATAAGCATTGGCAGCTGAATAGGCGTGAAGGTCTGTTTTCACAAGTTCAACAATGGAGCAGACCCTAATCACGAAGCGTACCATGATTCAAACAGCAGAAGATTAATCAAGATCTGTTGTAATAATTATAAGCATTGGCAGCTGAATAGGCGTGAAGGTCTGTTTTCACAAGTTCAACAATGGAGCAGACCCTAATCACGAAGCGTACCATGATTCAAACAGCAGAAGATTAATCAAGATCTGTTGTAATAATTATAAGCATTGGCGGCTGAATAGGCCCGAATACCTGTTTTAATAAGTTGAGCAATGGAGCAGGCCCTGATCACGAAACGTACCTTGATTCAAACAGCAGAAGATGAATCAAGATCTGTTGTAATAATTATAAGCATTGGCAGCTGAATAGGCGTGAAAGTCTGTTTTCACAAGTTCAACAATGGAGCAGGCACTGATCACGAAGCGTACCTTGATTTAAACAGCAGAAGATGAATCAAGATCTGTTGTAATAATTATAAGTATTGGCAGCTGAATAGGCGTGAAGGTCTGTTTTCACAAGTTCAACAATGGAGCAGACCCTAATCACGAAGCGTACCATGATTCAAACAGCAGAAGATGAATCAAGATCTGTTGTAATAATTATAAGCATTGGCAGCTGAATAGGCGTGAAGGTCTGTTTTCACAAGTTCAACAATGGAGCAGACCCTAATCACGAAGCGTACCATGATTCAAACAGCAGAAGATTAATCAAGATCTGTTGTAATAATTATAAGCATTGGCAGCTGAATAGGCGTGAAGGTCTGTTTTCACAAGTTCAACAATGGAGCAGACCCTAATCACGAAGCGTACCATGATTCAAACAGCCGAAGATTAATCAAGATCTGTTGTAATAATTATAAGCATTGGCGGCTGAATAGGCCCGAATACCTGTTTTAATAAGTTGAGCAATGGAGCAGGCCCTGATCACGAAACGTACCTTGATTCAAACAGCAGAAGATGATTCAAGATCTGTTGTAATAATTATAAGCAGTGGCGGGTGAATACGCGCGAATGGGGAAGATGAATAAGCCGTAATAATTCACTTTATATTGTGTCATATATATATATATATATATATATATATATATATATATATATATATATATATATATATATATATATATATATATATATATATATATATATATATATATATATATATATATATATATATATATATATATATGAGAATATGTAGAATGAGAATAGATATACAAACATTTATAAGCAATTATGTCTCGAGAATAATAAATATAAATCATACAATACGAAGTAACAATATCTTAGATGAAATTAATGCCGAGAATCTAAACAAAATAATATTTTAATATGACATAACAAAACGACGTTAAGACCATAGATATTATATAACTCCATTGTTATTATTCAATGGAATTATGTATATAATATAAAGTCATGGCGATAGAAAAGTGCGAAAGGAAAAGGAAATGTGATACATGGGTAAGTAATGATAGATTAAAGCAAGATTAAGAAATATTCTGATTTGGTGTATGCAGTTTTTTTATCAGATGACGGAAGAGTTACGAGAGATATATAACGACTTTTAGCTTCTTCTTCTTCTCCCTGGCTCCATCCCAACTCGCTGTCTGCGAAGACTGTTGAGGTCAGCTCTCCTCGTCCTCAGGATGTATTCTCTTCTGTCCCAGACTACGTCCCCCAGGCCGTGCCTCTGCATCAGGTTATCTTTTTGCACCACCCATGAATTCTTTGGTCTTCCTCTGGTTGTTATTCGCAATTAGTTCCGGACTGTTGAAATACGCCAGGCAATTCGTTCCGGAATGTTGAAATATGCCTGGAAATTAGTTCCGGGCTGTTGGAATATGTCTGGCAATTAGTTCCATACTGGTGAAATATGCCTGGAAATTAATTCCGGACTGTTGAAATATGCCTGGCAATTAGTTCCGGACTGTTGAAATATACCTGGCTATTAGTTCCGGACTGTTGAAATATGCCTAGCAATTAGTTCCGGACTGTTGAAATATGCCTGGCCATTAGTTCCGAACTGTTGAAATATGCCTGGCAATTAGTTCCGGGCTGTTGAAATATGAACTGAAATTATTCTGTAATATTGTGTGATCAAACATTTTTCTTTAATATGACAAGGTGGTAAGACTCATCACTTCCAAAAAAAGTATTTAGCTCAACTCAGCCCACGAGATTTGAAGTTAAAAATCAAAGACTTTCGTTGAATGTATTCAGGTGATGCCTTTTGGTTAGTTGGATGACATTGTTACATAGCATTAAAATAGCCAGGTTGTAAAATGTACAGCGGAAGTGTTAAACAATGATGGAGAGAAGTGAAACAAGCCATAGTCAATGCAAATTAAAAGCTTCCAAAAAACGTAAAGAGAAATTAATAAAACGCTATTTCGTAACACCTGTTATCCTAAGTTCGAACTAAATGTTTATACATGACAGCTACTAAGTCACAATATAACAGAATATTCGATTTAAAAAAGGTCTATAAGTGAGAGCAGTCCGGCAACCGTCCAAAACCTAACCCAGAACGTCTGAGTACTAATCAAGTACAAAAATTCACTGCGCCGATAAAAAAATAAAAAAATACAATAACTTAGGGAAAAGTAATGTAGGAAAGACAAAAAAGAGTATATAAAAATTATCATCCAAAAAATTATTTATTACAAAAATATTTGAGAATGAAGACAATAAAGAGAGAATATTTAAGAAATCCTTACTTAAGATGAACAGTAAAAGGTTTATGTCGTAGGATTAAATATCAACCTTGGGGTGCTAAAAATCTGCTAAATCTGAGAGATTATAGTGGGTTAATAAACTTTAAAAAAGAGATTAGTTTTCTTTGTTAAACGCAGAGACGTATTTTATTTGAAAAGTAACAAATATAAATTGTGGAATTCGGAAAACTTTCACATTTAAAAAAATATTTTGTAATTTTAGTTAAGCACTGTTACACAAATGTAAAAAAATCACGATCATGTTTTGATTAGCTATTTTTGTCAACGTCAACCATCCGCTGCTACCTGATAACTCTGATAAGTAGCGCAGTTACATTAGAACACCTGTTTTCACCCTTTAAAGTAGTCTTTGACTTATAGAAAAAATATCGATTTTTGGGACTTGTACCATTTGAGTAAATTTTTCAACATGATACTCTAGTACTAGTCGATTGAAATTTGAAGGATTAATTCTCCATGAACGTGAGTAGTTTTTAAGATAAGTTATATAAAAAAAAGAGGTGTGATTTTTTTATCTAGAGCTCATGAAAGTTAGTGGATAAATTAGACTTGCAAAAAATTTTAATATGATTTTTTTTTCTTTCCAAATTTATAGGGTTGCGACGGTAAGTGGTTTTATTGTGCGTAAGGCCCATTATTAAACTACAATACTTCCAAAAAAAATCACGATCGCCGAGCAAATAAATTAGTCACACTTACGAAGTTTAGTCTAAAATCGGGGTTTTACTCAAATTTCACAAAAATCCAAATTACTTGAGAACCACTGAATATCGCGGAACATACATAGGAATTAAATCGATATGTATTGAGGTCCCCCATCACCGTGCTTCCGATGATCGTCACCGGGTGTTACACCCTGTATAATAAAAAATCGGAAAGAAGTATCGTCCTCAGTGAGATACAGGCAAATTTCTAGTTTACTGGGGACACGACAAATGAAAGTCAACAAACCCAGATACATTAAAATTGTGTGACAAAATTAAATTACCTTAGTTTTTTTCGAAGGTTATGCACATTTTTGCGCAGCTTGAAACATTGTGCACAGCCTCATAAATATTATTATAATCTGAATTGTTGTATTTATTAATAAAGTAAATATCGCCACAATAAAGTATACCTAAAGAAATATACAAGAAAATATTGGTATCACTTCAGTCCTGAAAAAGCCTGCAAGGCATGTAACAAGTAGATTCGTAACAAACGTGTTAGAGAAATGCAAAAAAATGTTGAGTAATAAAATATATATTTTTTGTTTAAAATACGGTCACAGACCTATTTTTAACACGTTCACTGCGTCGAACACGGCTCCCGTGTCCATACAAAATATCCTTGAATGTTGAGTGCACTCATAAACGTCTCCCGATAAGGATTCGTCGCCGGTTTCGTGTGTTTTGAAGAGACGAAGGAATACACTTGTATATGATGTTTAAATAAAAAGTAGAATTTGATTTTTAACAAAGTTATGGGTTTTCAAAAATTCGCTAATTTTCAGCATCTCTGTATGACATTTTATACGCAGTGAATGTATTAATTCTCTATTGAAATAAAATGAAAATAGTTAAAAATAAAACAAATTATTGAGACTTGAATTTTATAGACCGTCTCTGAAAATGAGGTATTACCTACTCTACAAATGAGTTTTCCTAAGGAGGGAGAAAGAAATGAAGAATTTCCCGAATAACCCTCAAAACTTACAAAAAGGAAAAAGAAAAATTTCAGGACTAAGATAAACTTTTACGTGTATTATAGGATAATTTAATTGAAAAGTTGGGACGAAAAATTCTAAGGACGAGAGTTTCATTTAGCAATAGAAGATACAATTGTTTCACTTCTCTTTCTAACGCGTTGAAACAGGGTCACTTATATACTTACCTAACTAATAATTCGATTTATTCAATTCTTGAAATTATTGACAAAACTTTTTCCGCGTGTTTAAAATTACACATGGGAGAAATCTATAGAAGCGTGTTGAGAAATTGACAGTTTAAAGAAAAGATATTATATATCTAAAAAAAATATTTCTGGAAATGAAAAACTCAAAACTTTCATAAATAAACACTGGTTTACTGATAGCAATATAGTATGTTATGTACATATATAAATACATACCAAAATTGCTAAAATATATCAAGATAAAAAGCAAAAAATATATTTAAGAGGTTAGCTGTCAAAAGAGAAAAAGATGAGCTAAGCTCATCTCATAATATCCCCCGGTCGAGATACACCCCATCAATTTAGGAGCTAGTCCTTAAGGGAAGAGATGATGATGATTTGTTGATAAATAAAACTCGTTAGATCGCAATGCGGAAAAAAAGTGTTTTTATTAGTAACGTAGGTATTTATATAATTTTAGAATGTGCGCGGGAATGCGCTCGCGATATGCCTACGTCTCGTTCCTGCGAATGCAAAAACGATTAATGTTGTATGTAGGTATCATTCAAATACGGAACTGGCGAGACAAGCGTGGTGCGTTCTCGCTCTAGTATGGAATGCGGTCTGCTCCGGGCTGCGGGTTGAATGGCCGGCGTGTGAACTTTGGACTTGTTTATTTAGATTTGTCGAGGAATGCAAAGGTCACTTCATCGGTCATTGACCGTGTGTATGGACGCCCACAGTGTTCCGAGTGGGCGACCGCCACAGGGCGAGCGAGGTTTTTTCAGCTCACACCCTTATTTCAATAATACACCAAAGTCATGTAATTTTTTTATAAGACTAAAAATCATATTGTTGTTAGCTCCAAATGTTTCCAGACTAAACAACTTAAAGCGTCCATGGATAAGTGTCACGCTCACTTCTAAACCCAGAATTAAAATTGATACCTCTATTCTCGGTAATATGTCAGACAAAGCCGATAGAATACGTCATGTTTCGTTATATTCTGAAATGTTAAATATTGAAAATCGCGAGGCTGTCAAGTTTCTTAACAAAAGAAAGGGAAAAATAAAACAAAAATAAAACGACATTCAGATGCTGTCGACGCAGAATCTTCTCCGTCATATTCCTCAGTAAAAGATTGATCCAAACAGTTTTACTTAGGTAGAGAACCGATTGAGGATGACCCTCGTCAAGACAGGCCAGCAGAAGCACTCACTACAGGAACAGTTTCATTATTGGGAATTTTTGAACCTTAAAGGTATATGTCAATTTCTTTAGTAAACAGAGTAAATGCTTTGAGACAGCTAGCTTAAATGATTCCAAGACTCGATATATTTTGGTTACAAAAAAATAAAGAAATCGTAGATATAAACATTTGTTTAACGGTGATAAATTATTGATATTGTTTTAAAAAACCCGAACAGAATTCATTTTACAATAGACGTAAAAAAACGTTTATGACTCGACGGAAAAAAAACCAAAAAGGTTTATAATTAAAAAATGACAATTTATACAGCGCCGTTTAGAAAGCATATTCTCCTCAAAGGGATTGTAATCTACCTACTTGTGTATTGACAGATTAAAAATATTATAAAATAAATATTAATTTTTTGTAATTTGTTTTATCAAACACTGTTTATTCCACTTTTTGTAACGGTATAATCCTACAGGTTTCAAGGTTTTCCCCTCATCATCAGGGGAGCACAAACAATACCTTGTTTGTGCTCCCCTGATGATGAGGTGAAAGTCTTGAAACCGGTAGGGTTATACAGTTACAAAACGTGGAATAAACAGTGTTTGATAAAACAAATTACGATGTATTTAAACCTCCACAATGTTGATGCCTTAACTATAAATAAAATATTTATTAGTTGAGTGTAAGCATAGGAAGGTAGTGAATGCGGCCATTAGATGAGGTGAGGTGCAAGTATTGAAACCGATAGGGTTATACAGTTACAAAACGTGGAATAAACAGTGTTTGATAAAACAAATTACGATGTATTTAAACCTCCACAATGTTGATGCCTTAACTATAAATAAAATATTTATTAGTTGAGTGTAAGAATAGGAAGGTAGTGGATGCGGCCATTAGATACTTACCCGTATCTGCATATGTTCAGAAAAAAAAACTTGGTAAGAAAACTTACCAAAGGAAGACGAACAACAAAGAAACCTGTTTAGATCTTCCGATATGTGATAGCAATACATTCGGCTTTAGGTGTAGTGTATGTGTGTAATTTTTATGAATTTTGACAAGATTTAATAAAAAAAGGTTGACTTCAAGTGCCATCGAAAGTTGCTCATGCCATCCATATCTCAAACATTTAGAGGCAGACCATTCCACGTCACTGGACCAGCATCGGAAAAAACCCTGTATAATACCTCTGAATATTGGATCGAAACAAAAGTAGACAAACACCAAAGTAGACATACTACGAAGTAAACTTTCCGATATGTGATAGTAACATAGATAGTGGCTTTTGCCGCTATTCCGATACGCGACAATATTCATGATTACCATTTATCAGCTGCATTGAAAACAGACTGAAGTCTATAAATTTTCTCACCAGGTAGACCAGAATAATTAAAATTACAATAATCCAAACGCGAAACAACTAATTAATTAATAAGAGCTTTTATGTCTGTTGTTTGAAGACATCGTTGAAGGAATTTGAACTCTCTAAGACTTTAAAAGCCCGGAATCTTATTTTTCTTCTTTTAGGCCTGTTCTGGGTCCTGCATAATTGTTTCCCTCTTGTGACGTCGACTGCCAGCTGTCTTTCCATCTTTTGGGAGGTCGTCCTGGAGGTTTGCTTGCTTGGGGGATACTGTCTCTGGCCATTTTTACGACTCTTGGTTCCGCCATTCTGGATACGTGTTCATTCCAGAACCTTCTTCTCTGTCGTCCCCATCTGACAATATCTTCAACTTCGCACATCCTTCGGATTTCTGTGTTTCGTACTCTATCACTGAGGGGTTTGCAAGCGATACTCCTGAGTACCTTCATTTCGTTAGTTCGAAGGAGATTTTTGGTTCTGACAGTGTCGGCTCTGGACTATATGCTGTATGTCATTATGGGGCGGACACAGGTCTTGTATATCCTCACCTTGCTTTGGATGTTCATATGCTTGTTTTTCCAGATAGTGTTCTTTGAACATCCGAAATAGCTGCGGCATTTTGTGATTGTTAAATCAATTCTACAAAAATCTCGAGCCCGAAATCAATTCTGCAAAAATTATGTCTACTAAATGCTTGATTTGTAACTTTTTCAATACAATAACTCTGTATGAGGATTTTAACTCGTAAACCAAGTATTTTCATATGAAAATAATTACTCTGTTCCATCTTTCCTCTCACATTTTTTTAATAAAAAAAAATATGAAAAAAGCTTGATATCAAAAATATTATGGTGAGATTTCGTGATTTTTCTTGAAGGATATAATATTAAAAGAGCGAAATATGAAATTGTCTATGTGTGAATACTTGACGGTGGGGGGAGGGTGGAGGGAATTTTGATCAAGGAGTATTTCAATGTTTAAAATGATGGCGGCAGATGGCACCCCGCTCGCGCGGACGCAAGAGGGGGGATTAAGGGTCGTTTTAATCAAAGAGGAAGTCAGGGGCTCTTAGTAAAAAAAAAAAAAAAGCAAAGTACGGTATTCTGAATTTCTCACATTTTATACAAAACAATATTTTTACTTTGCACTGAATGTAACTTTCCCATCTTAGTGTGTTTTAATCACAAAATACACTCGTTACAATGTGTTTTATATTGAATTTGACTTTCCCGTCTTAACGTGTTTTTATCACCAATTACATATGTTACAATTGTATTTGCATTAAATGTAACTTTCCCACCTTAGTGTGATTTAATCACAAATTAAATGTTACAATGTGTTTTCTATTGAATGTGACTTTCCTTCCGTAGAATGATTCCATTACAAAGGTTACAATGTGTTTTGGATTGAATGTGACTATCGTACTCTAGTGTGATTTAATCGCAAATTAACATAAATGTTACAATGTGCTTTGTATTGAATATGACTTTCCTTCTGTAGAATGATTTCATTACAAATTACAAAGGTTACAATGTGTTTTGCATTGAATGTGACTATTGTACTCTAGTGTGATTTAATCACAAATTAAATGTTACAATGTGCTTTGCATTGAATGTGACTTTCCCTCCGTAGAATGATTTCAAACGTGCTTTGCCTTGTATGTAGATATTTCAGCTTGGTGTGATTTCATCACAAATTACATAATTATGTAACAGTGAAGTTTCGATATTTTTAAAGTTATTCTTTTTGACGACCTCCATACCCTAGTTGGTATAACGATTGCCTTTCGACCTGGAGCTTGCGAGTTCAATTCTCACTAGAACCCAGATTTAAAAAAGGTATTAAATCTAATTTTCACTTAAGGCCTCGTAAACATCTTTCAGGTTGATTAGAGGTGATTGCCACATGACAATTATCCCATAAGGTGGTGCCGTATACAGAGCAAGTGTTGTACATGATTCGCTAGGGCGCTGATATAGCTGTCAGACATGATTTGTTTAACCTTTCTCTACCTGTGTTAAAAAATCGGCCCGTTCCGGTGTTGTGTATTCAATACACATGTTAATATGAGCGATTTAAAATTGGAAAATTAAGAATATTCATAGCCAATCGCTTAAATTAATTAAATTTGGAGTCAAAAATGATAATAATTGAAATTTTATTGCTGAAAACATGAAAAAATAACATCGGCCAACGTTCACAAAACGGGCGAACCGACCACCTCAATCAAAAGCCCGCGAGCTACTGAAGCGAGCGAACTGAGATTCTATTTCTTGCATCCCATATACCGCTGTAGAGTGAGAGTGAGACGTGAATAGCGTTGCTTCCTCACTCATAGCGTTTTTTTAGAATGAATATACCTACGCCATACACTGGCACACGTTTGATTGTATTGTGAATTTATTCCCGATTTTCACAGAATGTCTCTGATGTGGCCGATAAATGCCAATTATTATTAATATTATTTTCTTTATTCAATGCGTAAATGTATTACGGAGGAATACCTAAAATTTGAACCCAGTATTTATTATATTTATAGAGATATTAAAGTTTTAAGAAGCAATGTGTACTAGTTACACATCACAGGACAGGAAGGGTTAACAATAGCGGGTTCTGGTCCCGAGTTAGTGCCTTTAAGAAGAGTTTGATCTCTAAACGACGCTATGTAAAGTTGTTCATTGTATTAGATAAAAAAACGGAAAAGATTATTTTAAAGGTAAAGAAAAATTTAACGATTTATTTTGTATTTTACTACGGATAAATATACGATATAAGCCGGTTACTATGGGGTCTTTCAAATTGAGCGGTTTTTTTATTTAAATTGTTTTTAATTCTTGAATAAAAAACACACTTTGCTATGATTTCAAAAAACTTTTTATTGGTCATTGAAGTATAATATATGACATTTAAAAACAAAAAACAATATCCGCCAAATGTCCACCTCTTGCAGCTCCACAGATGTCCACTCTTTTGTCAAAATTTTCTATGACATTTTGGCATAATTGCGATTCTAACTCACCAATAACGCGAATAATTTCGTTTTTCAGCTCAGGAATTAATCGGGGGTTATTCTTACAGACCTGGCTTTTCACGTGACCCGAGAGAAAATAGTCCAACGGTGTCAGATCACATGATCTTGGTGGCCAATTAACATCACCATTTCCGGAGATTACAATACATAAAATAATTCTTGATTTGAACGCGTTGTTGTATTGTATACGTCTCCATTTTTATAAATGCCATACATTACACTTCTCAAATGTCGCAAGACCCAGGCAAGTTCACGACGCCATCTGTGTTTTATCCAAGAATTAAAAAAACACTTAATTTGAAAGACCCTGTACTAAGAGGTAATCTTCTCTCTTTCTCAATGATTTCCAAACTAACAAATAAATTTAATTTTGTTCAATACCGTACAACAGGAAAAGTAAAGATTGAAAAATATGGTGCCACAAACATGTCGAAAAAAAAATCCATCCAGTCGTGAGAACCTCAGTACACTTACTTTCTGGATACGCATAGTAGTTTAGCACATATGAGACGATAAAGTCTGTCTGTGGTGTTGAAGACAAAGTGAGGTGGGGAAGAAGCAGAAAGCGCTTCTGGAGGGATCATGTAGACTGCATAGAGGATACGAGACTTGCGAAAATTGCTAAGACTGAAAACCCTAGCAGCAGGAGATTACCAGGAAGGCTGGCTAATAGATGGAAGGACAGCTGGACGTCATCATCCCAGGACAGCCCACCGTCACAAACAGGTCATATGACCTAGACCAAGAGGAATAAGAAGATATCTAGTTTACAAAGCATATCCTCACTGAAACATTGGGAAACTTCTAGAATACTCTTATTCAGAAAATTGCAATGAGGCAATTTCATATATTTCTTAAGTAGGGACGGCCCTGGTGAAGGCAGTAATCTTCGGAGAATGAAATTCCGAAAGTTTGTAGATTATATTAATGTCTATGTCACATTTCATTTTTCCGAAACGCCAACATTCAAAATTGTCACCAACAGTTAGAATTGGAAAAGTTTTGTATTCTGTCCACTGTTTTTATGAAGGGTTTTATTCGACCCAGATTAAAACCTTAAGACTTGAAGAAAATCTTCTGCAATTTGATGTCTGTTTATAATCTTCTTTTACAATTAGTCACATTTTGAAGAATGAGTTCTAAAATAATTTATTATTAATTTACTGTGGTTCATAAATTCATGGTTAACGGCATTTGGTTACCTCACGTTAAGCGCTGAAATTTTATGCAAAAGATCATAACCCGCACCAACAAGAGCAAAATCTTCGGTTTTATAAGGATATTGTATTGTATTACATTTTTGCTGTATCAACTACACTACAATCACAAGAGATTATTTCCATGTGCCCATCTCTTCCAAACGACAAACATTTGTTATTTTATTTTTGACACTTGATAGTACAACAATTTGACGGCCTTATTGCCAGGTAGCATAAATAATAACCTCTGATATAAAAATATTTTTTTTTATTTATTTATTTATTATTACACATGACAAGAAATATACACAATTTGAGAAAAACAACAGATAATTTGATTTGGACATACGATTTTAATGGATCTGGGTTTGTTGCCTTTCATTTGTCGTATCCCCAGTAAACTAGGCTTTTGCCTGTATCTCACTGAGGATATTTAGCATGAAAAAAATAAATCGATACTTCTTTCCGATTTTTGATTACACAAAAACAAAACCCCGTTGCACGCTCTCATCAACCTGACAGTGACACTCAACTACAACTGGAAACATCTTGCGAAAATTAATTAACTAACAATATTCACTTTATTATACAACAATTTAGCTGGTGGCAATCTATTCTAAGTAATAAGATAAAAGTAAATAAAGAAAGTTTACATGGTTGCAAAAATTATTCAAATTATCATTTATTTGTATCAAATTTATGAACAATATATAATACATTATGTGAATTAAACTAAGATATAATCAATCAAAGCAAAAAGGTAGAGATAGTGGAGAGGAAATGATAATCGGAAATGAAACACGTTACTTGAACACTTGAATTTAATAGTGATGTTAAATAAGCCTTAATTGAAAATCAAACTGATTTTATTGTATTTTAAATACATCGGGGTCCAACAGGAATCAGGAATCGAACCTGTAACCCCAGGGTTGGAAGATACACGCCTTACCGACTATGCCACTTATGGCGTCGATCATATCTATTATATAAAACAATATTAAAACACTAAGGCCTCGGCCACACAAGTAGGAGCCTCGCTTGGTGCTTAGAGCTACGCTACGAGCTAGGTTACAAATCCTAGCAAACCAACGCACCGCATACTATCGCAATGGCCACACTGCACGCTTCACGCCACGCTACGTGACGATCAGTCAGCTAGTGAGTTTCCTAGCGAACAGACGTGTTGGTTAATTTTATTGTGTCACCAAGTGATTTTATAAGATGACGGAAGTTTTAATAACAGCTGTGTATAAAAAAGACCTTTGTGGAACCCATCGAGCAAATTATACAAAAATGTACCTATAATAAAATCACTTTGGAATGAAATTGCACAGGAAGTAAATAAACTTACCATAGTTGTAATGAAATTGGTTAGTTTTGAGAGTGGCATCGTTTGTTAACTCAACCGCTCTACTTCTTCTTCATCTCATTTCAGGCCTGTTGACCTGTTATGGTCCTGCATCATTGTTTGCCTCTTGCAACGTCGACTGCCAGCTGTCTTTCCATCTTTTGGGAGGTCATCCTGGAAGTCTGCTTGCTTGGGGGATACTGTCCCTGGCCATTCTTACGGCTCTTGGTTCCGCCATTCTGGATACGTGTTCATTCCAGATCCTTCTTCTCTATCGTCCCCATCTGACAATATCTTCAATTGCGCACATCCTTCGGATTTCTGTGTTTCGTACTCTATCACGAAGGGTTTTGCCAGCGATACTCCTGAGTACCTTCATTTCACTGGTTCGAAGGAGATTTTTGGTTTTGACAGTGTCGGCTCAGACCTCTATGCTATATGTCATTATGGGGCGGACACAGTTCTTGTATATCCTCACCTTGCTTTGGGTGTTCACATGCTTGTTTTTTCAGATAGTGTTCTTTAAACATCCGGAAATAGCTGCGGCATTTTGTGATTGTTCAAGCACTTCGCCATATAGGTCATTATTGCACATTATACTAGCACCAAACTATTTAAATTTTGTCACTTGTTCAATCGGTGTGTCGTCGATCGCCACACTGCATCCAACTCGCTCTCTGGCTAGAGTCATGCATTTAGTCTTGCTGATGGAGATAGACATGTGGTATTTTTTGGAAGCAGTGTGGAATCGATGTAGCATTTGTTGCCAGTCTTCCTCTGATTCGGCTATGATGGTGGGATCGTCAGCATATAGTAGCATATGATGTTTAGCATATTGTCGCCTATCTTGTATCCCAGGTTAAGGTCGGCAACTTTTTCTATCAACCGCTCCCAAATGTCAAATTAATTTGTGCGAGGCACTTTGGTGTGGCCAAGCCTGAAGTCACGTAGCACCTAGCTTAGCACCTATCGAATCACTTTGGTGTTGCCTTAGCCTAAGTTGCTAATTTATTCAATAACGTCATTAAATAGTGTATCAGAAAAAAAAACGTTTTAACAATTTTGTATCAAGTTTTGGGTGAAAGATTTAAATTTGTAATGTATACAAGGAAAATAAAATGATAAAGATAGAATTAGAAGATATAAAATGATAGTAATCATTTGATGAATAAATAAATAAAATATAACACTTTTATAACACAGTAGTACCTCAGGTTACGAACTTAATTCGTTCTTTGATTCCGTTCGCGAGCCGAAATGTTCGCAAACCGAAATTTATTTTCTTGGGAGCCATAATGAGGGTTAATTTAATTCAAAATATATTTTATATATACTGTATATCAAATATATAAAAAAAACAAAAAAAAATGTATCAAGAACAACGAACGCAACGACAATGTTCACAACGCGCGCACCTGAGAACAACAAATGCGTAATGCGCCGTTACAACTAATTCGTGAGCCGAGGCATTGTTCGCAGGTCGAGTCAAAATTTGTTCGGAAATTGTGTTCGTAAACCGATTTGTTCGTCACTAGAGGCGTTCGTGACCCGAGGTTTGACTGTATAAAACAAAGAAAGACGCTGCGTCGTTAAAGGGAAATATAATGCTTTAAAACACATTAAATGTATAAAAAAAACTCATTAACTAACCGTATTTTCCTTTCATCTCGAAAATATGAGAACGTTAATGAAATTAATTCACGATAAAATTTTCATTCTCCATTTCATCATAACAACAAATTATTAGACATTAATTCATATTATGATTTGATAATGCCATTCAATTAATGTTGGCAAAATGATACGAGGAATTTTTAAACAAATAATTAATTACCAATTCAGAAATAATTTAAGCCAACAAGTGGAGTGATTAATTTCTGTGTAAATCATGTACACGGCGGAGCAGAATTCAAATTAGCCAACAACAAACAAGCACCGCGCCGATAGAGACGCCCCTCGCAAATTATATTCGGGGCCTACCCGCTCTCATACTTCACAACACGAGCAGTCGGCGCCAATTAACCACCCCGGCCCAGGTGGAAACACTTAAATACACGAGAGTTCGTCAAATTTATAATATTAAATACTCTAAAACTGTACTTTATAGTGAAACTCTGAGATTAATGTGATACAGTCGTTGGTGAATTTCTAATTAAGATTGATCAAACTTGTATAATGTGTAAAAAAATCATAACTCTACCAAGCTAACCTATTATACGTATCCGACGGTAAGTAATATACATCGGGCTTAAGAAAGAGACTTTCGCTTTGTAGAGCATCGTCTCCGTCGCACGATGCGCTAACTGTCCGTGCGACAGAGACGACGCTCAACAAAGAGACAGTCTCTTTCTTAAGCCCGATGTGTATTACTTACCGCCGGGTACTATACATGGCTCGCACCATAGTTTACATGTTTCAATATAAAACATTGCATCTCACTTCAATGGCATATCGTATCATTCGTTGTTTTTCATCATATTTTTATATACATACACACTACAACTTCATGAAGTGGCAATGGGCCGGACACGTAGCTAGAATGTCAGACTCCCGATGGACATCCGAAATAATCCAATGGTACCCAAAAGGCATAAAGAGGCCCAGAAGAAGACCAAAGGTACGCTGGATATACGAAATCAGGAAGCATGGCAGCATCACATGGCATCAACGAGCAAAAAAACCGAACTATTTGGAGTCAACTTGGGGAGACCTTCATCCAGCAGTGGATCGACCCTGGTTGACAATGATGATGATGATGATGACACACTACAACTAAAGCCGAATGCGTTACTTTGAAACATTATCGCTTTGTATTCAGATGCCTTGATGGGATGTCTACACCGTATCTCTCGAGTCTGTGTCTGAGATATGTTATTTCGGAAATAAGGAGAACTTTGATGTCGAATTGGTCTTTATCGAATAAATTTATTGTTCCCAATCGATCTAATAGGGCGAAGTGTATACTGCAGGTGTTTTGCCGTTGGTGGCCCTGCAGCGTGAAATGGTGTCTCTAAGGCCTCGGACACACAGGTAGGAGCCTTGCTTGGTGCTTAGAGTTACGCTGCGAGCTAGGTGGCATCCTAGCGAACCAACGCACCCCATACTATCGCAATGGCCACACTGCACGCTTCGCGCCACGCTACGTGACTATTATATTCACTTAGTATATTAGTCACCTAGCACGTAGCTTAGCACTAAGCGAATCCCTTCGGTGTGGCCTTAGCCTAAGTGTTTGAGATATGGATGGCATGTGCAGATTTTGAATGCACTTGAAGACAACCCTTTTTTAAGAAATCTTGTCAAAATTTATAAAAAACACACACATACCCTACACTACATCTAAAGCCTAATGAGTTACTGTCGCATATTGGAAGATTTAAAAACATTTCTTTGTAGTGCGTCTTCCATTGGAAAGATTTCTGTAATTTTCTTAACAAATTATTTTCTGAACATGTGTAGATGTGGGTGGAATCACTTAATCTAATGGTCGCAGCCACTACCTTCCTATCCTTACACGTTCGCACCCCGAGTTAGAGCACAATAGAAGAGAGTCTACTCTCTAAACGGCGCTTTATTAATTGACATTTTATTATTATTATTATATAAGTGGCATAGACGGACTCCTCAGCCAGGTCCACGCATCTGGAGTAGCCTGATACGTCTCAGAAATGCCCCTCGAAAGGCGTAAATGGGGCATGTATCAATCTAATGTGCGCAATCCTTTCCTGACTCTAAATTTATATATTATATATTTATTTTGTAATATTTTTAACCTTTCAAATCCCGAGTTAGAGCGCCCTTGGGGAGAATCTGCTCCCCAAGGGCGACGATCAAGGCTCTGCCAACGATCAAGTTTTTTAATTTGTAATTGTATTGTTTTTGTTTATTTAATTTTGTCGTATAGTTTTTTCATATCAATTATTCAATCCCACCACCACTCACGCACGCTCCTATGGGGGGCAAATAAGTCCCCATGCAGCGCGATCTACATTAAACAAATGAAATATTTTTATTTTTTATGAACACTTAGCACCTTTTTATGAACACTTAGCACCTTTTAAACAATAAAGATTTAAAAAATATATTTGTAAATATGCTTCCTTCAATCTTTTCGTCAAAGGACAAATTCAAGATGGAAGTAGTTGGTCAAAAAACGGTCGTAGTGCCATACAAAGTTAGCTAAGTTACAAATTAAGTTCACATTCATTCCTAATCCCTTAATTTCGTATTGTGTCATACATTGTATATATTTTTTGTCAGTATTTCTACATTCACTAGTTGCAGCCCGTGAAATATTCACGGAAGTAAAACAATATCTACATTTATGAAAATATATATTCATAAATGTAAAATTTGTTTATATATATCATTTATACATCGTCCCCTTTTACACCGGTTCAAAAATTGTTAGCTAGGTATTTAAAATTCGTTAAGTATCACGGACCCACCGAGATTCAAATTTCGAATTACTTTCGGAGAGAATCCAAGTATTCCTCTCTCGCTCTCTTGTATTCAAAATTCAATTCTCGTGTTCTTTCTTTGACGACAACCATCGTGTGGGTTTTGGCCTATTTATAATATGATTCGTTCCATGTGTCATTCCCCCGTTTCCATTACATTATAAATTATAAAATAAGAACTATAACACTGTGCCAATAAGAAAGCATTAAAGAGTCTCAAGTGAAATTGACATTAAAAAACGCCGTAATTAAGTAGTAAATAAATAGCAATTTCAATATTGGAATAAGTACTGTAGCGATGGTCGTTATCATTGTAGCATGTGTCCTATTAGGACGTGCTGATGATATTGATATTGACATTGCTTTATTCGTTTTAGTTGAATTCTGCGTTCCTTCTCGTTCAGGGTCATCGATGTAGCGAGTTGCTTATCTTTATACGTCGTGATGATCTTGATTTGTATTTATTTTAAATATAAATACTCAGGAATGCGGATGAAACGAAAGTGAGAGTGAATGGTCGATAAATAAAAACAAGTCTTTGACAGTTGAATGTACAATAATAATATTTATTTCTCGGCGCGTGGGTAATTTATACTAATGAATGAACCAGTTCACGATACATATTCTGTCTTACTCTAGCGCATGCATTGGCGGGTAGATATTTATTTGTATTCGGAGATGGCTAGACAAAACGTAAATACTACTTGTGAGTACACATTGTTGTAAATAGTACATCGGTCATTGACCCTGTATGTTTACTATTTTAACAATAAATTATGTTTAACAATTCACTTATTTATTTTGACAATTAAATATTTATTTAGGTAGGTATCCTACAGTACAATAATTGAAAATGATTTGACGCAGTTATTAAAATAACTGATAGTAAACAAAATTAATATTGACACTATAATATAAATAAACGACGCGCCTACACAGTGGAGAGGAAATCAAATAAGCTGGAAACAAACAGTTTCAGCAGTAATTTGACAGGAATATTCCCGCCCACCCGAGACACTTTCAATTAGTAACACAGATGGCTTGCTTGAATTCAATAAACTACAAGCAATCTGGCTTAAAGAATAATTAATTTCGTTTAAAATATCATATTTTCCATACATTTTATAGATGAAGAAGATTGCAAGTGAATTTAGAGGGTTTAGTAGTGACGCTGTTATGAAAGTTTATTCCTTCACTGGTTCGCAGTAGATTAAAGTGCGCCTCAATCACATGAAACCTAAAAGGAATCCAGAATTCTATATTTGAGGGAGAAACACCTTCATTCAAGGTACTAGGTTAGTCAAAAAGTTTTGAAAGCGGAAATGAAAATACATTTTTTTTTTGGGGAAATCACTTTTATTGCTCAGTATAGTCTCCCATAAGATCAATACACTTGGTCCAACGATCTTCCAACTTTGTTGTCCCATCACGGAACTGACTTTCTGGAAGGCCTGCAAAATACTCCTCTACGACGGCTATAACCTCTTCGTTTGATGAAAAATGCTTTCCACGAAGGAATTTTTTGAGGTGTGAGAACAGCCAGAAATCAGAGGGAGCTAAATCTGGCGAATAGGGTGGATGCTGCAACAATTCGTACCCCAATTCACTGATTTTCGCGATGGTTTTTTGAGCTGTGTGAGCAGGTGCATTGTCTTGATGAAAAATGATTTTTTTCTTCTGCAAACCGGGTCTGTTTTCACAATTTTTTTCATCCAACTGGTCCAAAAGGTCACAATAATAATCAGAGTTGATTGTCTTACCAGTTTGGAGATAATCTATCAATAAAATTCCTTTTGCATCCCAAAAAACTGACGCTAACACCTTCTTGGCCGATTTCTGGACACGAACTCGCTTCGGAGCCAAAGTGCCTGGTTCACACCACTCCTTAGCCTCTTGTTTTGATTCAGGATCATGGTGGTAGACCCAAGTCTCATCCATAGTGATGAATCGACGCAGAAAATCCTTTTTATCCTTTCGAAATTGCTCCAAATGTTGCTCAGAAAATTGCATTCGAACGTGTTTTTGTTGCATTGTTAGCAAATGCGGCACCCATTGTGCACACAGTTATTTGAAACCCAAAACTTCAGCCAAAATATGCCATATTGTTCCATGTGAAATGCCTATGGTGTCAGCTATCACATCCACAGTCGATCGATGATCTTCCAAAACCATATTCTGTACTTTCGCTATGATTTCTGGTGTTGATGCACTTTTTGGACGTCCTGAGCGTGGATCGTCTTCAACGCTTGTACGGCCACGCTTAAACTCCAAAACCCATCGGTGAATGGTTGGAAATAAAGGAGAAGACTCCTTTAATACTTTCACTATCTTTGCATGGATCTCAGTAGCCGATAAACCTTCCAAAACAAAGAATTTAATCACTGCACGATATTCGGATTTTTCCATTGTTAAAAAATACACTGACACGTCAACTTCAAATGGCTTGTAAACAAAGAATGAATTGACAGATCGAAATGAAATTTTGAGTACGTTCTTATGAAAGATGAAATATTAAAATGGCGTAGAAATTTTGGTTTTTCTACTGCTCCATAGATGTCGCTTTCAAAACTTTTTGACTAACCTATTAAATAAAATTTTACCAATTACCCGTATTTTTAATGAGTATGATTCGCAATTATACATTTAGCATTAGAAAATATTGTACGAGTACATATGCAGATTTACTCATCATTTGGAAAAATATCTTATACAAGTTACAAACAGAAAAAAAAAGAACACCCTTGTTGATTGTGAAACTTTTATTTAATGCACGTGACAGTTATTTACGTCATTGTGATTTTAGAATGTTTTCGGTTCCACATTGATGAGCTATTTATAGCGTCACCGTTCGTACACGGAGTGACTTTGTTGAACGAATTATACGATATTTATATCTTCTATATTTCGGTGGATAAATTGACGATTGAGCTCCTTAGAAAACTTTGTAGGTATAACTGAGTTGTTTTATAAAAAAAGTACAAATAAATATTATTCCTGTTTTTATTCTTTTTAGACTTTCGTCAATATTTTTTTCTTCTTGTACAATGTATTTAATGTAATTTTCTTCTTGTACAATGTATTTAAGGTTCACAACTAGTTTCGAAGACGACCGTCTTCTTCGTCAGGTGAATATAAACTATGTTGCTAAGACATATTCTGTATAAATGTAAATAACCTAATATAAAAGAGGTGAGGTAGGGGGAGTGATGTGGGGAGAGATGTGATAGAATGGTGAATGGGGCGGAGAAAGTAAACTTACTCGATCCGGGGTTTACAAATTACAATGTAATGATTGTTCATATTTTTATATTGGCAAGACAAAAAGAAATTTTGAAAAACGAGTTAAGGAACATTTAAGATGCCTCGCTAACCACCTAATTGAAAACAACCATTCGTTCGATATTAATCGTGGTTTGAGGATTCTACATATAAACCGAGGGGGATTACATCTTGACAATTTGGAAATTCTCGAGATTAAAAAATCTATAAAATTAAGTCTAAATATTATCAATAACCAAACCAATTTTCATAATAGCCCTCTGCTTAATGTTTCCTATTTAAACCCCCCCCCCCCTGTCTTAAAGATTCACATTCACATTCACATATTTTTCCCCGCCCCATTCACCGTTGTATTACATCTCTCCCCACTTCCTACCTACCTACCTTACCTCTTTTATATTAGGTTATTTACACTTGTACAGAATATGTTTTAGAAACTTAGTTTATATTCACCTGACGAAGAAGATGATGGTGTTCTAAACTAGTTGTGAACCTAAATTAAACCTGTGGTGAACACAAAATATAAAATAAGTTTTTTATTTTACTTATTTTTTTCCTTTTATGTAAAAAATGGCACCACAAAGGGAAACTATAGTCTTTTCGAAGATTCAAGAAATGTATGATAGTATGTTAAATAGTATAAAAAATTAAATGATTTTAAGTCCGAGTATTATTCTAAATTTAAGAGATTTGGTGAGATCCTGAAGGAGCTGAGTGACACATGAAATACGTCTATATGAGGACACACACGGTTAAAAAGTATGATTGCTCTACCCATCGGCAGGTTGGTTCGACTTACAAGTTGTTTGAACAATCTATGGGTGCGTTGTCTCAAATAATTATCCGGAACATACAAACCAAGACTGTTCAGGACGGATGGGTTAACTCAATTACCCTTGAACAAACAATAAATGTGGACACCAAATTGAAGAGATCTTTCACTCTCTAATGATCTGTAACTAAGCATCCCCAGTAAGAAGACACTTGGATAAAGCCAGGGATAATATCCATACTCTCTCATGTAGAGACAATGGAGAAATCTTTTCTGAACCCTTTCTAGCATGAGTGTGTAGGGAATACCGACGTCCCTAAATATTGTCAACATGCACGGTCAACGACCGATGAATCAACCTTTGGATATGTACAAAGATCACATACCAGAACGTCAATATTGTTTACACGCAAATAATATTTACGTTGCATTCCACGGTAGAAGGAGAACGCATCGCGTTGTCTCACCGTTTCGGCAATAAATATTCTACCCACTATATCATTGGCAACGTCTGCGACCACTTCGGCACGCACAGGAGTGAGATCAAGATATACTGCGGACGCATTCACGCGCCCCTTTCTGAAATTGTATATATACCTACTTATCGACAAATAAAGAGCATTTATTATTATTCACTTGACCATTCATCGCTGTTTGCTATTTATCGATTATTCACTCTCACTTTTTCGCATTCCTGAATCGACGTATTTTATTTTAAATACAAAACAAATCAAAATCATCACGACGTATCAGTAAAGCATCCCGCTAAAAGTGCATACGTAATCCTTGCTGGCGACAAAGATTGTGTGCTTTCTTCTTCTTCTCAGTGTCATGTCAGGTCCCCCCAACGTTGAATATCACTTGAGAGTAGATATCTTTGTCCCCGGCATCCCGAAACAGATCTCCAACGCCCCTTATATCAGTCCAATCACGTATATTGCGGAGCCAGGAGATTTGCCTCTTGCCAAAACCTCTTCGGCCTTCTATTTTTTATCTTAAATTAGTGTGTGCTTGCTGATATGCAACAGATTGTACACTATAAACCAATACACCACAAGCGTCTTCCATTAACAAAATGGCTGATAATCATATTCATCACGAGGGATAGCCATTTTTATCCTAAATATTTAAACAAATACAACACCGTATAAAACAGAATTTGAGTCCGACAAAAATAAAATTCGGGAAACAAAAAGAACATATTATACGGCTACCCACGGGGATCAAAAATTATGTAACAACATTATAAGATAACCTTACAAATTCAAACAATTTATAACACCATAGCCGCCGGTGCAAGATTTAAAATAAATGGCGGAAGTGGAAATTCAGCGGGAAAACCGCCGCGGCGGGGCATGGCAGGGCGTCTTCCGGTTGATTAAAGCGCCATCTGGTGGGGAGTTCCCACAGCGCTAAGTGTGAAGTTAAGAGCCCGAAATGAATTATTCATTTGGCTCACAAAGAGGAATAAGAGAGAGACAGAGAGAGAGAGAGTCCATACGAACGACTCGTGTTATCAGAACTGAATGTGAGCAAATAAATTATCTCGGCGCTTTCTTATTTTCATTGCTAATTTACAAGGAAACCGTTTTAAAAATACTCGAATAAGTGCCCTACATAAAGCCGAACAAATTTGCTATTACAGAAAAATATATAAAACGTACGAAATAATGAGAATCCAATACTGGGCAGGTCCACTAAACGACAGATGGTTTTTCTTTTTTTTTTTTTTTACAACAAACAATAAAATAATTAATTAATTAATTAATAGGATTTTTTACACTAACCAACATTCAACGAAAAAAAACTGAACCTGTCAGTATTTATAGGGAAAATAAAATAAAATTGCTCGTTGCTCGTTTATGATGATATCATAGAGCAAAATATATTGTAGATGCTCATTGATTTATTATGTAGATACAGTTAGAGCGAAATATACAGTAGACGATCGTAACTCATGTAATATAGATTGTCTATGAAAAAGATTATATATGATCAAGAAATAAGCAGTAGATGATCACAGTTCATACACAATTACGTACATGGTTATAGAGCGAAATTGACAGTAGATAGAATATAGATTGTCTATGAAATAGGTTAGACATTATCAAGAAATATACGAGTACAGTAGATTATCACAGCTCCTACACCATTACGTAGATGGGTATAGAGCGAAATTGGCAGTAGATAGAATATAGATTGTCTATGAAATAGGTTAGACATTATCAAGAAATATACGAGTACAGTAGATTATCACAGCTCCTACACCATTACGTAGATGGTTATAGAGCGAAATTGACAGTAGATGGTTGTAACTCACATAATATAGATTGTCTATGAAATAGATTAGATATGATCAAGAAATAGACAGTAGATGACCACAGTTCATACACAATTACGTAGATGGTTATAGAGCGAAATTGACAGTAGATGGTCGTAACTCATATAATATAGATTGTCTATGAAATAGATTAGATATGATCAAGTAATAGACAGTAGATGACCACAGTTCATACACAATTACGTAGATGGTTATAGAGCGAAATTGACAGTAGATGGTTGTAACTTATAGAATATAGATTGTCTATGAAATATATTAGATTTGATCAAGAAATAGACAGTAGAAGATCACAGCTCCTACACCATTACGTAGATGGTTATGGAGCGAAATTGACAGTAGATGGTTGTAACTTATATAATATAGATTGACTATGAAATAGACTAGATATTATCAAAAAATACACAGTAGATGATCACAACTCATACACCATTACGTAAATGGTTTTAGAGCAAAATCGACAGTAGATGGACGTAACTCATATAATATAGATTGTCTATGAAATATATTAGATTTGATCAAGAAATAGACAGTAGATGATCACAGCTCCTTCACCATTACGTAGATGGTTATGGAGCGAAATTTACAGTAGATGGTTTTAACTTATAGAATATAGAATATCTATGAAATAGATTAGATATGATCAAGAAATAAGCAGTAGCTGATCACAGTTCATACACAATTACGTAGATGGTTATAGAGCGAAATTGACAGTAGATAGAATATAAATTGTCTATGAAATAGATTAGGCATTATCAAGAAATATACAGTAGATTATCACAGCTCCTACCCCATTACATAGATGGTTATAGAGGGAAATAGACAGTATATAGTTGTAACTCATAGTTTATAGAATGTATATGAAATAGATTAGATATTATCAAGAAATACAGTATCTAGATGATCACAGCTCATATAATACACGGTTATGTAGATAGGCATAGAGCGAAATCGATAGAACATGGTCATAACTCAAAGTCTATTATGTAGTCTACAGAATTGTTCATAAAATAGACTGTATGTAATCTAGAAATTTTATGTAGATGATAATAACTGAGATGATAATTAGCTCCCCTAAAGTACTAGAGAACTCTGAGAAATGCCTTCTGGTCTCAGGTTCGAGGAAAGGAAAATCCTGATCTATTTCCTTCTCGTGGTGGGGAGTGAGCAACGACCTCGTGTCGGCAAATATAGACAGGGACCGAGCATTGGCCGGAATAAGCTGACCACCAACTTTCGTCTGTTGTTTAGGGCACCCTCTTGTCCTGGAGAAGTAAATAATCTCCAAAGGCGGAAGAACTTTCGTGGTCAACGGCATAGGATGTGGAAAGAAACGGGAAACTACCACATTAAAGGCCCAAGTGGCATCCCAAGAACCAGCAAAACATGATTCAATCTCAAGTAAAATTCTCCGGAGGTAAAATAGTCCCCCGTTCGGATCTCCGGGTGGGGACTGCTCGAGATGGTGGATTCACAAAATCAACGATGAAACCAAAGAAACCAAATACAAAAAAAAACCAAATAGCGAGATGGGCAACGTGGAATGTCCGCACATTACTGCAAAACAGCAAACTGGATAATCTGAAAGTCGAAATGCAGAACAAAAATTTGAATGCTCTAGGTATAGCAGAGATGAGATGGCCCGATTGTGGAGATTTCTGGAGTGGTGACTACAGAATCATACACACAGGATGCATAAAGGACAGACCTGGTCAAGGAGGAGTGGGCGTTGTGCTATGCAAGGAGTGGAGAATAAGGGTTAAAGGATACGTGCAATATAGTGGAAGAATTGTTCTAGTCAAAATAGAAACTAAGCCCGTTGACACTGTAATTATCCAGGTATATATGCCAACGTCGGGTCATAGCGACGAAGAGGTGGAAGATGTATACAGTGCGCTAGATAACCTTATATTAGAGATAAAAGCAGGCGAAAATCTGATTCTCCTAGGGGATTGGAATGCTGTTGTAGGAGTAGGAAGCGAAGGAACTTGCGTAGGGCTTTTTGGGCTAGGTACAAGAAATGACAGAGGAAACAGATTAACAGAATTCTGCGAAAAACACAAATTAGTGATAGCAAACACTTGTTTTCAACACCACCCAAGACAGCGATACACCTGGAAATCCCCTGGAGACCGACAAAGACTGCAAATAGATTATATAATAGTTAGATATAGATTTAAGAACCAAATAAAAGACTGCAGAAGTTATTCCGGCCCAGATATAGATAGTGATCATAATATGGTAATGGCCAAAAGTCTTCTAAAACTGAAAAAATTAAAGAGGAGAAATAATTTCAAATGGGATACAAAGGTATTAAAGATAAAAGAGGTCAGTGACAATTTTAGGGAAAAGACACAAGAGTGTAACCTAATGAAAGAGGAGAACGTGAATGCTATGTGGGGAGAGATAAAGTCGAAGATAAACTACGGCAGAGGAAATTATAGGTAAAGAAAGACCCCAAGCAAGGAAGGAATGGATTACCGATGAAATTCTCAATATGATAAAAGAAAGAAGAGAGCTCAAAAATGATAAAAGAGATGAATCACAGGAGAAATACAAAATGCTAAGAAACAAAATAAATACAGAGTCAAGAATAGCAAAAGAAACATACTATCAGAATAAATGCGTTGAGATAAATGACGACCTCAAGAGAGGAAATGCAGAAAGAGCTCACGCTGCGGTGAAGGACTTCTTTGGGATGAGAATCGGAAAGAGCAATGCAATAGAAGGAGAAGACGGCAAAATACTATTCGAAAATGACCAAATAGGAGAGAGATGGAAAAGATATCTCGAAATGCTGTACAATGGCAAGGGAAATATTGACAGTGAAGCATTGATAGAGAGAGAAAATGAGGTAGACGCGGATGATCTGGGAGACCCAATCATTAGAGAAGAGTTCGACCTCGCACTGAAAAACCTCAAAAACGGGAAAGCACCCGGAATCGATGACGTTCCGGCCGAATTAATTAAGGCAGCAGGAAAAGGAATCACAGATGCCCTGTTTAAAATGATACAGACAATATATAAGACCGGAAAGATACCAGAGGACTTCGAGAAATGCCTAATTGTCACATTACCAAAGAAGGCAGGTACGACAAAATGTGAGCAACACAGAACTCTTAGCCTAATATCCCATGCCTCAAAAATACTGACTAATATCATTCTAAAGAGAATTGAACCAAAAGTAGAGAACATCCTTTCCAGAGACCAGTATGGCTTCAGAAGAGGTGTGGGAACCAGAGAAGCAGTACTGTCTCTACGAATACTGCTAGAAAATAGAATAAGAAGAAACCAAAACACATACATCGCATTCATAGACCTGGAGAAAGCTTTTGACAAAGTAGAATGGAAAAGACTCTTCGAGATTTTGAAGAGAATTGATATCAAATACAGAGATAGACGTATAATCCAGGCGCTATACAAGAATGAGGCCGCTATAATCAGATGTGACGAAGACACAAAGAAAGCCAATATAAGACAAGGGGTAAGGCAGGGATGCTCTCTGTCACCTGTTCTTTTTAACGCCTATATACAGAGCGCGATTGACGACTTGAGAGAGAGAATGAGTCACAGAGAAGGTGTAAAGATACACGGGCAAAAGGTGGACATGATAAGGTTCGCTGACGATATTGCTATGGTTGCTGAAAGTGAAGAGGAACTACAAGAGGCCTTAACAACTATGGAAAGCATTCTTCAAAATAACTACAGTATGAAGATAAATAAAGACAAAACAAAGCTGCTGACTGTAGGCCGAGCGCAGCACCAGATGAGAATAGTGATGTCGGGTAAACCACTAAAGAACACCAAGGAGTTTGTCTACCTCGGGAGCAAAATAACATGGGACGGTCGGTCCAAGAGCGAGGTCGACAGCCGTATACATCAGGCTAGACTTGCATTTAATAAAAGGTCGAAAATAATAGAATCAAATAATATAGACCTTAAACTGAGAATACTCCTCATCAAGACCTATGTATGGAGTATCTTGATGTACGGCTGCGAGACATGGTGCCTATCCGAAAGAGATAGACGAAGACTAGAGGCTTTTGAGATGTGGTCCTATAGAAGACTATTAGGAATTTCCTGGAGAGACCGCATCACAAATGAAGAGGTTCTCCAACGAATCGAAGGAGGAAGGCACCTGCTCAGGATCCTGTCCGAAAGGCGTGCAAGATGGATCGGGCATATAATACGACAAGAGGGCCTCTTGCATGCCATAATGGAGGGCATGACCGAGGGGACAAACTCTAGGGGACGCCCACGCCGAGAGTACCTGGAGGACCTGTTGGTGGACGTGCGCTGCTCAACATACACAGACTTAAAAAGAGCCGCACAGGACAGGGGGGAATGGAGGAGAAGAGTTCAAATTGCTGCAAACCAGTCTTAGGACTGCAACCACGGAAGGAAAAATAACTGAAAGGTCATTACGGAATATTAATAATAAGAACATTAATATAAAATAAAAACACGGTTACTTTGTTTTATTTAATTTTTTTTAAATATAAAATGCAAGGTAACCATGTTTTGATTTTATATAAATTATGGAGATCCACAAAGTAATTTAAACATTGTAATTTATTTTTATGAAACACTCTTTATTCCACTTTTTTGTGACGGTATAACCCTACCGTGTTCAAGGCTTTCACCTCATTTTCAGGGGAGCACAAACAAGACTAAATACTGTTCGAACTGGTACCGATATGCACGCTTCAACGGTTGGAGGCTGGGGGGTGAGGGAAGCACGAGACAATTTCGGCCAAGAGCGGAGCGATTTTTCCAGCATTTAGTCTTGTTTGCGCTTCCCTGAAGATGAGGTGAAAGCCTTGAAACCGGTGGGATTATACCGTCACAAAAAAGTGGAATAAACAGTGTTTGATAAAAATAAATTACAATGTCTTTAAAACTCCACAACGTTAATGCCTTAACTATAAACAACGTAATTTAAACAACAATTTATACAGCGTCGCTTCAAGACCATTCACCTCAAGGGTGATCAAACTCGGTATTCGAACCCAGACATATTAAAAATAATATATGCAAGTTAAATGTTAGGATAAGAAGGAAGTAGACGCAGCCATTAGATTAGATAATTTCCCCGCATCTGCATATGTTAAGAAAACCGCAGAAAACTCTCCGAGGAAAGACAATTTACAAACTTTGAACGCGTGGAACGAATGAATCGATAAAGGTAACAAAACAAATATACAACGCTATTGCGAATGGAAAGCGTGATAGAGGAGAACTGAATAAAAAGTGTGATTGAATCAAGTGAATGATATTTTGAAAAAAGAAAATGTAAGAAGAGAAATCGAAGAAGCTGTAGAGAAGGCAAAGGTTGTATATCGAGATAGGAAAGTCGGGTGATTTGTCCTGTATGTCTACCCCATGAGGGAAACGGCGCGATGGTATGTGTAAAATGTTTTTAATAATACTGACGGCGCGATGGCATGTATGTATAGTATGTGTAAAGTGTTTTTAATAATACTGACGGCACGATGGCATGTATGGATGGTATGCGTAAAGTGTTTTTAATAATACTGACGGCGCGATGGCATGTATGTATAGTATGTGTAAAGTGTTTTTAATAATACTGACGGCACGATGGCATGTATGGATGGTATGCGTAAAGTGTTTTTAATAATACTGACGGCGCGATGGCATGTATGTATGGTATGTGTAAAATGTTTTTAATAATACTGACGATGTGATGGCGTGTATGTATGGTATGTGTAAAGTGTTTTTAATAATACTGACGGCGCGATGGCATGTATGTATGGTATGTGTAAAGTGTTTTTAATAATACTGACGGCGAGATGGCATGTATCTATGGTATGTGTAAAGTGTTTTTAGTAATACTGACGGCGCGATGGCATGTATGTATGGTATGTGTAAAGTGTTTTTAACAATACTGACGGCGCGATGGCATGTATGTATGGTATGTGTAAAGTGTTTTTAATAATACTGACGGCGAGATGGCATGTATCTATGGTATGTGTAAAGTGTTTTTAGTAATACTGACGGCGCGATGGCATGTATGTATGGTATGTGTAAAGTGTTTTTAGTAATACTGACGGCGAGATGGCGTGTATGTATGGTATGTGTAGTGTTTTTAATAATACTGACGGCGAGATGGCATGTATCTATGGTATGTGTAAAGTGTTTTTAGTAATACTGACGGCGCGATGGCATGTATGTATGGTATGTGTAAAGTGTTTTTAATAATACTGACGGCGCGATGGCATGTATGTATGGTATGTGTAAAGTGTTTTTAATAATACTGGCATAAAAACAAAAAGTACTTTGATAAAAACAAAAATAACAGAACTTTATTACACCGATAAGTATATAAAAGGAGGAGTTGATGTCAAACTATGAAATGCGGGAATTTTATGGAGTATATTTCCTTTATTGAGGTCGTTACTATAGTAAACACCATAAAAAAGTCCAATATGGTTGGGCAGAAAGGGATATTAAGTATAAATCGGGACGGAAAGAAAACCGGCACAATATCAGCGGAAATTATAAGAAATGTTTGTAAATACCACGAGAATATAACAAACCGATGGAAAGAAGGAATTTCTTCCGCCGTCACTCAGGGTCAACGCCAGTAATAATTCCACCCACTAATAATAATATTGTGCCAGACTTCAATGGCTCAAAATAAAGCAGCGAAAAAATCTCCCCTTTTTATTGTATGACTCCAATCAATACTGACCTCAGTATTTGTGAGAAAAAATATTTTTCTTCCCGAGTATAGACTGTCCTGATTTGGTGACAATAGAATCCTTTGGCTTGTCAATATTTATAGTAATAACTAAAAAAAAATATAATTTCTCTCACAATACTTTTTTTCCTTGGCTTCAATACAATTCACATCCATAAATTGGCATTTCAATGGAAAATAGTTATTTTTTAACAATTTTGTTTTTAAACTGGTTTTTAGTAGTTTCTTTATATGATTTATTGAAGCCATCTGTTATGTCGGAATTCGGGAGTTTGTTGGTGATGATGGAAAATGCGCACTTTCTTCAGCATTTTATTAGACGACGATTACAATGATTACATGTTAGTGTATCACGGAGATAATTTCAATGGGTAAAGTGCTATAGTGACCTCGTTCCTCGCCCAGAAAAATGTATCTAGTTAATTTGAGCCTTATGGACCCTTAATATACTCATTTTGGTGGAAGAGATGTCTGCATCTCTTTCCAATTGAGAGTGTAGGAGCAGGAGCAAATGGCAAATGTCGTCAGATAATCTATATTATGGAAACTACATCTGCAGGGGATAAGAAGCGATTCCAGTAATAAATTAAGACAGTGATAAAATATTCGGTATAAAGAAATGTCTGGTGATAAGACAGGTGACCCTTAAGTTCACTTTATGGGCTGAAAAGTAAGATATGTGTCCATCACATAACACATCTCAGGTCGACATGTGTTACTAAATACCATTTTATAAAACAATTTCAACTGATTTAGTCAATTTCTATTGATTCAGTGACGTTTATAAACTGATTTAAGCAAACTTTAAAACTGGATTTCAATCAACCACCAAATCAATGAGGACGACATCAAATTACTTGAATGTCACAACGGCAAAGAATGCTACAAATAAACGAACTATCTCAGAAAGAAAATACTTAAAACCTTTCCTCTTTTTTTTTTCGTGGACTGTCGCTTTTGTATAGGGTATTGGATATTAAAATCTTCAGTATTTTAGAAAATATTCTTAAAGAAAGCATTTCTTAGTAATGAAAGTTAATTGTTTCAACCAAACAAGTTTGTATTATTGTTTGTTTTTCACTGTTTATATTTATGTTTATTTTTGGTATAACATTATGTTCAACCTGTATATAAGGTAAAATAATAAAATAAATAAACACAACATTTAATACAAAATAAACAAAAAAAAAATTTTACAGACACGTAGAACTGCTTGTAAAAGAGTACACATAACTAAAGACTTAGGATAAAGCTAGAAAGAAGACTCGATCGTTCATCGATTAGTTTTTACCTCATTGAATAATCTTCAATACATTAAAGAAACCCGTAAAATCGACACAATAATCCAAGTTTTGCCCCAATGAATTTAATGCTTTGGTGCCATCCACACTACGCATTTAAATAAAGCCAACCCTGAAATACTCCAGAAGCGATAGAAGAATTTGCGGAATGTAATAATTTCTAAGGGAATGTCTCACAGCTCGGGGAATAGTTGGAGCTCATGATGGCAGTAGCACTCCTAATGTATGCTGACAGGGGAAGATGACAAAAATACTGTTAGCGAAACGTTACATTATTTCAAATAAACTGGCTAGAGCTACTATTTTTTCATTCCTAAGATTTCTTTTTAATTTTCCTCGGTTATTTTTATGACTCCTTTTATTTTATCTGTGATTCTTGATCTTTGTGTCTCTACTAAGTGCAAAATAAGTTTACATAAAATTAAAATAACGTAACTTGGTTTTATTTCAAATGTTTATTGTATATCACAATGCATTTCAACTCTCACTGTGTCATCATCAGGTGAATTGTCAAGAACTCAGTCATCAGGTGAGTTCTTGACAAATCACATGATGATGACACAGCGAGTGTTGAAACGCGTGATTTACAATAAATAAAGTGGAACAAAACAAAGTAACCGTGTTTTAATTTTATATTAATTATGGAGTTCCACGAAGTGATACCAGAGATATTTAAACAAAATAAATTTAATTGACATGAAATTAAAAAATCGTATTAAAAAAAGCGTTGTTTTATCACTCGCAAGGGAATAGATGAATCGGATGGTTACTGCACTACATAATACATTCATATAACATATTTAACGACACCTATAAGCATAACTATAAATGGAGCAAAGTCCTATTTATAAAAAATATATCATACGAAATAACCAAAAAAAATTCAAGTCACATAAAGCCAGCTTTTTACACTAACTTTAATCTCCGGAAACTCTTATTTAACGGGAAAGGCAAAAATAGAATACTTAGTAACAGTGTTGTGTATAAACTTGTATGTGCTGACTGATAATTTCTACATAGGAAAGACAGGAAGATCTTTTGAAAAGAGATTCCGTGAACACAAATCCACCCTAACAAATCCTCTAATTTATTCTGAAATGGTTAATCATTGTCACCGTGAAAACCACACATTTTCTATCGATGATGCCAAACTCTTACATATCAGTAGTAACGGAAATCAATTGGACAGATTATAGGCCCAAGAAATTTCTAAGTCGGTGCATCGAGGTGAACATCTGGTAAGCACATATATACCAAAAATCTCTTCGCTACTCGCCGAGGTCGTCCCATACCTCCCCCAGCTCTCAGTCCCCAACCCGAATGTTTACCGTTAGAGGCATGTATCTCGGTACTAGTTCGAAATGAATTCAGTCCCCTGATGATGAGGTGAAAGCCTTGAAATCGGTAGGTTTATACCGTTACAAAAATTGGAATAAACAGTGTTTGATAAAACAAATTACAATGTCTTTAAACCTCCACAATGTTAATGCCTTAACAAACATATAAAGAATATATAAATAATTAAATATTCATAGTCTTAGCCTGACACAAAAGCATGTGGAGAGCCAGTTGTGAACCGCCCTGGATGAAGACGTTACATCCCTGTGTTGACGGAACATATAAATGAATGAGTGACGATGATGAAATTTAAAAAATATAACAGTATCTTGAATGTTCATTGTAGTTAAATTGATAAAACTTTGCATAATTTATTCAATTCGTAGGGAGTTGTAAAGTTAAAAACTTAACCGATACTGACCATACATCTCACATTAGAATTTTCAATATTTTATTTCGAGAATACCACAAATACATAAACTAAAGTTTATCTCTCGTTGTGAATGGATGCTCCAACAATTTCTTATATTATGAAGTTTGTTCTTAACTCTACACTACATTTGTTCTTAACTCTACACGTACAACTTAATTCTACACGTACAATCAACAATTTGGCAAGATTGAATTGGACACGTTCTCCGAGCTTCTAACGACAGGATGCCCACAATTACATTTGAGTCCAAGAAGTATGGAAAAGGTCAATGGGTAGACTAAGACAGTGGCCAGAAGAATTTTATAGTATGTTTAATTGACTTTTTTGTAAGTGGTAATTTGACTTTTTTCCTATTACTACACGCCGTTCGATATCCCTCTTAACTTTTCTATTATCTGAGAAAATGCTACTCAAATAGCAAAATTCCTCCAAACTTTCGTTGTTCACTCATTTATCGCAATTACTTTTTCTTTCACCCTTTTCTATCACCATAACTTTGGATATCGCAATATTCATTCTCAAATCTTTCTCTTCGCTTATCTCACACAATTTCCTTATCAAACTGTGCAATTCATATTCACTCTTAGACGACACTACCATTTCATCAGCATACATCAATCTAACTTCTTGGTACAATGTACAGTAATATTTTAAAAGAGTTATATAAACATCGGAAATACATAACTAATTAATAAATTTCAAGTTATAATGCCAATTTTAAATTAACTAGCATTTACCGTTAATGTAAACCTTTTTCTTTTAAAAAATAATAGATATGATCAAACTCATGATACTTATCATATGCGTCGAATATTAAGTGGAACAAATGTCCGTGTTGCTCGAAAACCATAACTCAGTGTGTGGCTCGAAACATCGACCTTTTGCACAAAGTCTTGAATATCTCCATAATCTATACTCAGGAAAATGTAGCATGGTCCCTGCGACGTTTGAAATGTTATGTCTCGTACAGTCGTTTTTTTTTACAAATCGAATCGTTTTTTTATAAATCTAAAAATAATTTTTCTCTAAACTGACGTTTTAATTCCTAATTTTCATTATACTGACTTTCAAATGAATTGTATAATTTGTATCTATTTTTAAATATGCCTAAATCCACTCTGAATTAAAACTAATTACGAACATTTAATTTAATGTACAAAAAAAATTGAAAATCCAATTATCGTATACCCCATCCCTAGCCAATGCGTACCATAGTGACTTCTGACGAACGTCGCCAAATATTATTTGATTTTAACAAACTGCCACATTTTTGCTAATTTGTAACAAGATGTATTAATTTGTCATTATTGTTAGTTTTATGTAATGTATTTACCTAAATTTACCTAATCGAGGTTTATATTAAAGTTGATCAAATAATTAAAATTACTGAACGTCGTTACAAGGTTGTATAGGGGCAAATTTGTGAAACGTCACAGGGACCATGCTACATTTGTATTAGTATAGTTCCTTAGACGCCTGACTTTCAACTAAGTAAGAGGTAAACCGAGCAAAACATGACTGCATCAAATGGACAAGATTAAAAAAGAAGGTAAATTGAGATGTATAAATAACGGAAGATTGTGAGATGTATAAATGTGGAGGAGGCGAACGTTGCGTGCTTGGATAGGAAAGTTTGGAGATCCGTTATCTCTGTCTACCCCGCAAGAGATACGGCGTAATAATATGTATGTACAGGCGGCCCTCGACTTACGCACATTCTACTTTCACATAATTCGCTATTTCACATTAAAATAGTTTTTTTTAAAGATTTTTGGAGATAATGCAAAAATTATTCGTTTCCATGCAGTCACTCCCACTTTTTTGGAAGAACTATAATATATGGAACGCAATAAGCAATATTGGAGACTCGTGGGCTGAAATAAAAGAGTCAACAATGAAAGGTTCCTGGAAACAATTATGCCAACAAATGAGCGATTTTATAAATTCTGAAGAAACTCCGGAAACTGTCACAGATGAAATAGTTAGCGTAATGAATAATATACTAAACTTGAACGTCAACAACGAAGATGTTAATGATTTGATTGAATCTCACTCAGTACCTCTGTCAAATGAATACTTAATTGAGCAACAAGAGTTAAATGAAATACACAACGAAAATGAGGAAGAAGAAGCTGATAAAATCGTCAAAACTTTGACAATAAAAAATATGAATGAAGCTTTCATGCATCTTGACAAATTTGTGACTATCATGGTAGAATGTGATCTTCCATGATAATCACAAATTTGTAGGGCGATTGAGAAAGACACAGCATGTTATAGAACTCTTTATCAAGAAAATTGAAAAAAGGGTGGTATTCAACTAACTCTTGACAAGTTTATAAAGAAAACACCTGAAAGCACTTAAATACGCCCCGTTAATTAATTATGTATATTGATAAATAAATATTTTTAATATATTATTGATAAATAAATATTTTTAATATATTATTGATAAATAAATATTTAAAAAAAAATTTTGATGTTTTTTTTACATCCCTCTACTTTCAAACATTCAACATTCGCACACATTTTCAGGAACAAATTATATGCGAAAGTCGAGGGCCGCCTGTATTTCTGTGTGGATAAAAGGAAATAAAAAGGTATTCTTGATTAAATGCTTAATTTTTTTTGTAAATAAAACCTCACGTATCTGAAAAGAAGAAGGGGTGGTTATTATTTTTCTTAATATAACAAAGACTTTCCCTCCAAGTATTTCTGTTGATCTCTTTAATCAAGAATAATTAGAATATTAATTACAGGCAAGCCCTAGCAGCGGGTATTAAATAAATCCTCTCACCTCATGATGAAGTACGTCACGGGCGACTGCTCGTGCCTCACGAACACAGGAAGGTGGAACTTCGCCAGCGGATACAGGGGAGCTCTTGGAGCCAGTAGAGCCAGGGAATCGTCGGCGTGCAGCTCCCGATGAGGCGCCCTCGCTGGGACCAGCTGTACTGCCCCAAGTCGCGTTGCCGGTTGGATCTGCAAGAAAGACTAACCATTAGATTAAAATGGGTAATAGAAGTTCACACCCTTTTGTACTGGGCCACATTGCTATTAATACAGAATGTCTCAAAAAAATATACACACATTTCAAATGATTGAAAATTCAGTATTAATTAAGCAGTGTCTAATATTAAAACTTCAAATTAACGTGTTCCCCGCGGGGGACGACCTGTCGCGCGGATCGAGTCCTGCGATGAGTCTCTCTTACGTAAATAAACATTACTAGTGCTATATGCATTTGATTGGGTGAGTGTCATGAAGCATTGATTTGATCGTAGCATTCCTTTGTTTATTTTACGTAATGTTAAGTTTATCTCCTTTATTTAATGAGTCTCCTTAAGAGTAATGACTATTATTTATTATCAGAAAATTACTTAAGTGTCATGTTTACTTGGTGTTGTAATCAAATATCAGTGGTTCTAAACAAAATATGTGTTTAAACTTAGAAATTAAAAAACGCTGAAATTGTGCCGCGCACAGGATTCGTGGAATTTGATTTTTAACGCGGTGAACAGGTTAAAGAAGATATGTTAAACGTTTATGTTTTTTCATTTGTTGCAAATGCCCTAATCATTGATTTTCTGGCTGTATTGCTGATAACGAGGCATCACAAATTTCACAAACCATTATTTTTGTTATTTGGCTGCATTATATTTCAATGGTTGCTCTCGATGCATTAACTATTGTAGATTTTGTGCAATTTATTTTATTCTTGATGAGTCTTAATTAATAAAACTTCGTTGGCGTGAGTTTTGGGGAGTGCGGTGGTTACCTCTACACCCAATTTATCTGTTTAGCAAATTTTAATCAAGATAGTTGAGAGGTACACCATCTTACTGAAAATAAGAGCCCTCCTCATCCCTTAACTCTTCGCGAATGACAAATTTCTGCATCAAGTTCAGGTAAACGGCACGGTATGAAAGTGTGTTTACATTGTTTTGAGACACCCTATAGATAGGTTTTAATTGACGTGACCACATAAAAAGACCCAATCCACACACTTAAAATTATTTATCAAACGTTTCGGTTTTACGTCGTTGAACTTCATCATGATAATGATAAATGTGTATATACTCGTAGATATATTTTTGTAGTAATTTTGACTTGCGTAATTGCATACTGCGTTGGACTGACCAAGTGAGAGACGCAACTGGACTACCCTTAACGACTACCCTTCGAGCCGTGGAGTGCAGGGATGGATGGAGAAAAGTCGTCAGAGACTATCATGGGAGTCATGAGGCTCAGTTATAAGATAAACGACATGACGGATGGACTCGCATACTTATTTTTTTATTATAAATTTTACCAATACAATAGTATATTTAATAAAGAATGTTTGCTTTTGTAACGATTAAAACACTTACCACTTGTATTTTTTTAAATATTATTGTAAAGTATTATATATTGTGCCCGTGTTAAAATAAATAAATAATCCGTGGACTAGTTGGCCTGTTTTCCGACCCGGGGGTTAAAAGCTCAATTCCCGTTGGTACAAATAAATAATCCGTGGACTAGTTGGCCTGTTTTCCGACCCGGGGGTTAAAAGCTCAATTTCCGTTGGTACAAATAAATAATCCGTGGACTAGTTGGCCTGTTTTCCGACCCGGGGGTTCAAAGCTCAATTCCCGTTGGTACAAATAAATAATCCGTGGACTAGTTCGCCTGTTTTCCGACCCGGGGGTTAAAAGCTCAATTCCCGTTGGTACAAATAAATAATCCGTGGACAAGTTGGCCTATTTTCCGACCCGGGGGTTAAAAGTTCAATTCCCGTTGGTACAAAAATTAAAAAAAAAGGATTCCAGTTTGGTTTTCCGCCAGAATCTTTAATGTCGTACTATGAATATATAATATCGTTCTTATTGGTTGGAAGAAATTGCCACATGGCAATATTTTCACCAGCTTCTACTGTATGCAACGGAAGTGTAATACAATACATTATAATCATAAGCCTGAGCCTTTTCATTTTTGTCAGGCAGCCATGGTCTAACGGCTAGATTAACTTTCATGCTATAGTTCGGAAATTCTAGGATGAGTCCTGTGGCAGCTCACAAATTTTCCCCAATACAACCTTATGTAATGTGTTTACCTAAATAACTTGCTATTTATTAGAATTTAGGCTTATATTAAAGTTGATAAAACAATGAAAATTACTGAACATCGTTACAAGGTTGTATTGGGACAAATTTGTGAGCTGTCACAGGAATCATCTTAGAATTTCCGAACTATAGCCTAGTATTCATGATAAACTAGCAGATGCCTCAGGTTGGATTCATGGTGAATTCACTTCCAGAATTATTTAATTCTTAAACCATATACTATGCATTTTTTCTGCAACTAGTAAGCTACGTATCATACATTCTTAAAGCGCTATCAAGCTAAGACCACCTCCGTGGCCTGGTGGTAAGACACTTGTCTGCCGATCCGGAGGTTGCGGGTTCGATCCCCGCTGAAACCCAGATTTTTTAAATAGGATTCCAGTCTGGTTAACACTTAGGGCCTATAAAAACATCTTTCTGCTTGGTTGGAAGAGATTGCCACATGGCAATAAACTCACCAGGTTAAAAAAAAAAGCTTCATAAAAGCGCTATAAAAATCCTCCAAACTAAAGTAAACCTGATCGCATTAGAACTTTTACATCCTTGACATCAGGACTTTGAGTTTAATCAGCAAAAACTATACTCTTAAACTGTAAGAAGATTTAGATCTTCAAGTGTAGATTGCACTGGATGGGGACCTATAGTGTCTCCCATAATAGCGCGACTGGACGTGGGATCGAACTGAACTGAACTGTTCAAGTGTAACAGCTTGCATATAACAAACCCATAAATGGCACGCGTCCACCCCTCAGAATCACTTAAAATCATACTTAACTATGAGGAATTGTTTATCATTCACTTCTGAAAAAAAAAAACTTCTCTAGTCCATAGAATGAAAACAGATTTTTACGAAGCCTAAAACAAAAATATCGAACCAGTATCGAAAGTTGTATGCTACATTTCGATTCAATCTCTTAAATATTTCATTCCATATATGGTAGTATTAAAAAAATAAACGTCTTCTCAAATACCAAACGATAATATGTGGGTTGGATCTTTGATACATGTAAACGTCCAAATGATACATTGTTGTATAATGCCAAGTACAAAAAGATGTCTTTAGTAATAAAACTGATACATTGTAAAGGGTCTTTCAAATTGAGCGTTTTTTTTAATTCTTAGATAAAACACAGATGGCGTCGCGAACTTGCCTGGGTCTTGTGACATTTACAAAGTGTAATGTATGACATTTATAAAAATGGAGTCGTATACGATACAACAACGCGTTCAAATTATTGAATTATTTTATGTATTGTAATCTCCGGAAACTGTGATATTAATTGGCCACCAAGATCATGTGATCTGACACCGTTGGACTATTTTCTCTGGGGTAACGTGAAAAGCCAGGTCTGTAAGAATGACCCCCAATCAATACCTGAGCTGAAGAACGAAATTATTCGCGTTATTGGTGAGTTAGTACCGAAATTATGTCAAAATGTCATCGAAAATTTTGACAAAAGAGTGGACATCTGTGGAGCTGCAAGAGGTGGATATTTGGTAGATATTGTCTTTTGTGTTTAAATGTCATACATTATACTTCAATGACCAATAAAAAAAATTGAAATCAAAGAAAACTGTGTATTTTATTCAAGAATTAAAAAAAATAGAATTAAAAAAACCGCTCAATTTGAAAGACCCTTTATACTAAGCCAATAACAAAAAGATATCTTAAAACTAAAATAAATCTAAGAACACCCATAAATTAACTTAAAAAATTTTAATGCAACGTAAAATACGAGTACATATTTCAAAAAGTTTTTCTAAAAAGTATTTTTCATCCGATAATTTATGGCTCCATGCTCAAATAACTGAGAGTTACTGATATATTTATTGTCAACATGCCAATAGACAATATGCCTACGTCGAGTCTTCCGATGCTTTGGATACATAGCTAGTGGCCAAGGAGACAGTTTAAAGAGGCTTGTGTTCACAGGAAGTGTGGAAGGACGCCGCACAAGATGAAGAACCTGAATGCGTTGGACTAACCAAATGAGAGACGCAGCAGAACTACCCGAAACAACTTCTCTTCGAATTGCGGAGTAGGTACAGGAATGGATTGAGAAGACTCTTCAAGGGTTAGCATGAGAGTCACGATGCTTAATCATAAGCTAGAGTGAATGTCATGAGAGATCTCAACCCAATAGAAAATGTTTGGGCTTCTATCAAGGGATATGTGGGCTCTAGAAACACTGATATGACGTTGAGTTCTGTCGAAAGGTTGGACAAAGAGAAGGATTCTTTGATTTCGAGCGACGAGTGGAGTAATGTTTGCCGGCATGCACAGGAAACGGAATTCAAATACTGGGAAAATGAAGTAGCTGTGGACAGTATTACTGATCTCAATCCATTTTTAATAAATATCAATTCAAGCGACGATTGAAACCCACTCTACTTGACAGAATTAGTTATTAATGTAAAATTTAAAAAATATATCATTCATTAGCAGATAATTACAGAATCAATCATAACTCCCTAACCCCATACAAGAACTAAATTCTTTATTAGTTAAGTATTTCAGAATCTATTTGTTAATATTCATCGATCACCTTGAAAAGGGAAAACCCACCAATAGCGAATATTACATAGCGTTATTAGAGCGTTTGAAGGCAGAAATTGCAAAAAAAAACGCCCCCATATGAAGGAGAAAAAAGTTCTCTTTCATCAGGACAATGCACAGTGTCACAAGTCGATGGTAACGATGGCCAAATTGCATGGGTTGAACTTCGAATTGCTTTTTAATGGGAAAAAATACCGTTCAAACTCAGCGATTGCTTGAAAAGTGTTATCCGGGCTCAGTTCCGTCGAAAACAACCATTTGTCGGTGGTATGCTGATTTCAAACGCGGTCGTACAGACACAAATGATGCTGAACGCTCTGGTCATTTAAACGAGGCTGTTACACCAGAAAACATTAAAAAAAACTCAAAATCGTGATGGAAAATCGAAAAGTAAAGTTGCGTCAGATAGCTGACATCCTGAAGATATCATTTGGTAGTATTTACACTATTTTGCATGAACATTTGGTCATGAAAAAGGTTTTTTCGAAATGGGTGCCGCGTTTGCTCACAATGTAACAGAAACAACAACACATCGATGATTCAGAGCACTGTTTGGCACTGTTTACGCGAAATAAACAGGAGTTTTTGCGTCGGTATTTGACAATGGATAAAACTTGGATCCACTACTATACTCCGGAATCAAATCGGCAGTCAGCTGAGTGGAGAGCAGCCGGTGAAAGTCGTCCGAAGCGACCAAAAACTCAACAGTCGGCCGGAAAGGTTATGCCCTCCGTATTTTGGGATGCGCATGGTATAATATTCATCGATCACCTTGAAAAGGGAAAATCCATCAATAGCGAATATTACATAGCGTTATTGGAACGTTTGAAGCCAGAAATTGCAAAAAAACGGCCCCATATGAAGAAGAAAAAAGTTCACTTTCATCAGGACAATGCACCGTGTCACAAGGTAACGATGGCTAAATTGCATGAGTTGAACTTCGAATTGCTTCCGCACCCACCGTATTCTCCAGATTTGGCCTCCAGCGACTACTGACTGCTCGCAGACCTCAAAAAGATGCTATAGGGAAAGATATTTGGCTCCAATGAAGAAGTGATTGCCGAAACTAACGCCTATTTTGAAACCAAAGATAAATCGTTCTAAACGGCTGGCATAGAAAAGTAAGGAAATCGTTGGAATGAATGTATCGCTCTTGAAGGAGACTATGTTGATGAATAAAGAAGAATTTTGGCAAACAAATGTTATTTTAGTAGTTAGTCCCGGGACTTATTGATCGATGTGTAACAATGGACTTATTTGTATGAATAAGTCCATTGTATAGATTCCAAAATATAATAATGCTATACTAAGAGTTTGTAAAACCTTTGTAAAATAATACCTAAATATGTTACTAGTAAATCTAAATTAAAAAAAAAAATCTAGATGTCTCTTTGTTATTTTAAACTCAAGAAGAACGAGTATATTATGTAATTAAATATGCCCCATGTATTATTATATAATTAAATTATATTCGAAAAGAAAGCAGATTAAAAAAACGTTTAACATCACAAATTTAATCTTAAATTTGTGAATCGTAGTTCTCACATAAACAGTCGTCAATGACTAGCGAAGTTGTTGGGTTGACAAAGATCAAGCAAATGAAAAATAATAAAAAGGTTAGTTACGACATTTAATAAACAATAAGAAATGGTTACCGATATGAAAAGTTGCGTCTCTATTATCCATATATTAGAGATAACCGAAAGACTTTCGACAACACGCAGGAAGAGGATCGTAACAAACTTTGGAGATGTCAGAAAGAATAACGAATGATTAAAGCTGATGATCACGAGGACAGTTGAGGGAAAACGACCAAAAGGAAGGTCTACTGCAAGATGGGCCAACAAAATAAAGAAGTTTAAATGACTCTATTTAAACGTTGCAATCAACATGATCCAGAATCTGGAAGGTTGAATAGTACACCAAGTTTAAGACAAAGGGGAGGACTACGATGATCAGCATTGACCACGGGCTAAGAAGAAATAATTACATTCAAATTCTTATTTTAACAAGACTGAATGATCAAATTAAAATTGAATGATGTTTTATGGTAAAATAATCAACTCACCTGAACTCTCGGCATGCATCCGCCACCTTCAGGATCCGCGGTTCTTGGTTCCAGAACTGAGTAGGCCAACTGCACCATTCTCGGGGGTTGTTTGGGAGGAGGCACAGGTTTGCCATCCCTCGATGGGGGTGGGGGCTGAAGAGGTCCCCACCAATTGGCTGGAACCTCGAGCTGCGCCAAACAAGCTCCTTCTCCACCTTCAGGACTACAGGCTCCAGCGAGTGCCGGCCTGTTCCCCATAGTGGCATGAACCACACCGCACACTCTTCCTCCAGCTTCTCCACCAGTATGGAACAGAACTCTTATAACTGGAGAGTCTCTCGGTATTTCTCTAGCAACGACATGGGCTGACATGTCTAGTCTAAGAGGTGTTTGATCAAGAGACGAGTTCTTAGATCCTGGAAACGGTGCCAGGGGATCTGGCACCAATGATCTTGCTGGTACCGTCTGCTTCGTGGAGAAAGGACCGTAAGACGCCCTAACGGAGACAGCTCTGGCGGTCTGGAAGACGGTGAAGCGGTCTACGGAGAGCGGGGCGGCACCCACACCTCCTGAGCCGGACCCTGGCCCTCCAGCCCCACGGCCAGAATGCTTCAGGAAGAAGCCACCGTCTTTGTTCTCGAAGTGGACCTCCACGCATGATGCTACACCTACGAAAAGAGAAACAAAAATGTTTTAAAATTGTTATCATGGATTTTTCATTATTATTTACAATTAATGTATAATTAGTTGTTAATTAAACTGTTTTCTATTTTACATCAAATGTTTCGGTTTTAACTTAGTGGAACTTCTCACAGGCATTTTCCATCCGCAGGATGGATGGTAATCATTCTCGATCACTAGGGATTGACTATCATAGGATTATTATTATCAGGTCAAGGAAAACGTGGCTAAATCAAGTAGATTTAGAAATAATATAAAATGGGAATAATGAATAATCAAAAATTGCGTATGACAAGATCCATGAATATGAAGGAGGCGGAAATTGTGTGCTTGAATAAAAAAAAGTATGGAGATTGTTATCTCTGTATACTACGCAAAAGATGGCGTGATAATATGTATATTTACATTATCTATATAAATAAAAATGTAAATGTTCGTATATTAAAAATCTCTAATCTCCGCAAGTTCTTCATCGATTGCTTTGAAATTTTGACAAAAGGTTGCATTCGTATACAAGCATGTTTATATATATTTTTATATACGGTTATATATAAAAAAGTATATAAAACAGACGAAATAACGGGATGCCCCCTACAGCGACACACGCAAACTAAACAATTCTCATTGACATTGCATTTTCGACGTTTCCGATTCTTTCAGTTCGTTTTTTAACTGTTTGTCTTATTTTTCATTGCTTTGAAATTTTGACAAAAGGTTAGATTCGTATACAAGCATGTTTATATATTATTTTTTTTCTATACAGTTGTATTTCAAAAAGTGTATAAAACATACGAAATATGGGAGCGCCTCCTGTTGAACGTGATGGCAACACACGCAATATAGATTTCGACTTATTTTCATTTTGATTTAGAATATTCTATATTTAATAATAAATAATTAAATATTAAATAATAAATATTAAATTTTCAAATAGTTCGTGTTCAAAAACCAGGCTGTGCCGCAGCAACGCGTGGCCGGGTACAGCTAGTATTATATAAAAAGTAATCTCCCAATATCCTTGAAGCGAAGGGTCTACAACCAGTGTATTCTCCCAGTACTTACGTATGGCTGCGAGATATGGACGCTCACAGTAAAGAACACACAAAAGCTCCAGACCGTACAAAGGAGCATGGAGAGATGCATGTTGAGATATACTAAAAGAGACCGTAAACGAAACACCTGGATTCGCAATATAACAAAGGTAGAAGACGTTATAAAGGTGTGCAAAAGAATGAAGTGGCAATGGGCAGAACACGTAGACAGAATGTCAGACTCCCGATGGACATCCGGAATAATCCAATGGTACCCAAGAGGCATAAAGAGGCCCAGAAGAAGACCAATGGTACGCAAGATAGATGAAATCAGGAAGCATGGCATCAACGAGCAAAAAACCGAACTATTTGGTGTCAACTTGGGGAGACCTTCATCCAGCAGTGGATCGACCCTGGTTGAGAATGATGATGATGATGACACACTACAACTAAAGCCGAATGCGTTACTTTGAAACATTATCTCTTTGTATTCAGATGCCTTAATGGGATGTCTTCACCGTATCTCTCGAATCTGTGTCTGAGAGATGTTATTTCGGAAATAAGTAGAACTTTGATGTCGAATTGGTCTTCATCGAATAAATTTATTGTTCCCAATCGATCCAATAGAGCGAAGTGTAATTTTTCTTTAACAAAACTCAAATAAATAAACAGGTCCACTGACGATACTGTTTTTAATAAAAAAAAATTTTTGAGCTTAGTCTATCATTAATACTTTAACTACAAATGATTCAAATAAAACTTTTTTTAAAGGCACTCTACCAATATATGCGCATTATAATAAATCTTTTTCTTTCTCAGGGGATTTCAACTTCTAAGATAGAAATATCGAATAATTCCGATCAAGTTTAAAACTTAAATCTTTCGTAAAGTATATAAGGGGATGTTTTATCGAGCGAAGAAAACTAAAATTTAACTTGCTAAATGTGGAATGGGAGACTTCCCAAATAATTTAGAGCAATATTTTATGACAATATCATTAACCACGTTGTTTGAAAAACATTTTTTTTTAATTTGAAGAGAAAAAAAATCCGTGGGCTAGTTTAAATTTTGATAACTATGAAATACTCGTAATAAACCGGTTACTAACTTGAAAATATTTCTAAATATTAAACGGTTTTTATTAGAAAACTTGATACGAAATTTGTTCATAATCGTTTATCTTGATTTGGATGCTTTTGAATTTTCAATCTCCGACGAACTCTGTGGTCAAGTTGTTAAGACACTTGTCTTCCAGATGGGGGGTTGTTATTCGATTACAGCTAGAAGAAATTGTCGTATGACAATTAACAAAGTAAGTAAGTAGTATGAACCGACTGGAAGCATTCGAAATGTGGATACACCGGAGAATACTACGGATACCCTGGACGGATATGGTCAGCAATACGAGGGTTCTTCAAAGAGCCAAACTTGATAGAGAGTTGCTGACTAATATTAAAATCTGAAATATGTCCTACTTGGGTTATGTACTTAGAGGAACAAAGTACGAATTACGGGACCTGATCAGCCAAGGCAAAATAGAAGACCGAAGAGGTGTTGGCAGGAGGCAAATCTCCTGGTTCCGTAATATACATGATTGGACTGGCATAAGGGGCGTTGGAGATCTTTTTCGGGCTGCCAGGGACAAAGATATCTACTCTCAAGTGATATTCAACGTTGGGGGGACCTGACATGACACTGAGAAGAAGAAAATTAACAAAATAACAATGTGGAATTTTTGCAACGTAATTACTTTTCAACATCCGAAGAAATCTGCTTCAATCTCCGACGAACTCTGTGCTCTAGTTGGTAAAACAACTGTCTTCCAGACGGGGGGTTGTGGATTCGATTACCATTGGTACTCGATTTAAAAAAAAGTGCCAGTCTAGTTTTCACTTTAAACCTCTACAACACATATCCGGTAATTTTGAATAAATTGTCATATAACAATTAACAAAATAATAAAGTGGGATTTTTGCAACGTATCAATATCTTCTTACTTATCAGAGTGACATTAAAAGGCATAACACATCGATCAATAAGAAAAATAATACTCTGTGATTTTTTGGGCATTTAGAACGAACGAATAAAGAAAGACTAACTAAACAAATATATAGAGAAACAGTGAATGAAAGTCGTGGTAGAGGAAGACCAAGAAAGTATGATTGGATCAATAATTTCGAAACAAGGAAACGTAGAAAGTTAGAGAAATCGTAGGACCTGTATAAGATGGTTTATGGATTTAGAAGAGGCGAAGTATGTGTATGTTAAGATAGGAAAGTCTGACGCTCTGTTCTCTCTGCCTATGTCGACAGCAAAATTGCATGACGGTATTTATGTATGCATGTTTATTTTCTTCCGATCCATAAATTTGTATTCATACATATTAAAAAATGTTTTCTTTATTTATTTTTATTTATTTAACACTTTAATTGAACAAAAAAATCTGGTACACTTATCGCCAGGCGGCAATCTCTTCCAACCAACCAGACAAAAGTAAATGAATCAAGTTACATGGTCGCAAAAAAACATTCAAATGACTATCCATCCATACGAAATTTATGAACACCGTTCGTTTTGACGAAGAAAGTTTGTTAAACATTATTAATTTTGAACGATTTTGAGAAGCTTTAAAAGATTTATTTATATGTGATTGAAAAACTTAACCCTCTTTTAGAATATATTTCTTTTTTATACTTAATTTGTTTTTTTTCCATTCGTTTGTTTGGTACCCTTTAATGTTATTATGATAAAACCAATTTGCAGCCCAATTTTGTATTGCATCAAGAACAAAACCCTGTATTAAAATATCACGATATCTTCTCCGTTCGTTTGGTACTCTTTAATATACCCGAATTGATAATTCGGACATATCGAAGAGCGTAGCCGGGAGACAACATGGTTATCGGCCCCATCAATCGAGCTTTCGGGTCTTAGAACCATTGTATTAGACATGGAACTCATAATTCGTCATCATATGTTCTAGCAATAACTTGAAAATGAAATGATACACACGTCTAGCACACGCGAGTATTGTTACCAAATAAACTAATTTACCAGACTTGGACAGTTTTTGGCGGGAACTCAAAATGATCTTCATCTCACATTAGCCTTAAGTTCAAATTTATTAGCCAATAGTTCATATTCATTCCTAGTCACTTCATTCCGTTTTCAGTCATACATTATCAATCCATATATGGTACACACAATCCGAATACGTGCCACCAAGCAAAGCCGCGGCGGACATTTGAACGACGTTATATTTCATACTTAATGTCATAAAATATTATTTCAAAAAAAAAAAAAAAGAGTGGATATCTCACACTCAACTTGTTTTGTTTACATTTAAAAATCGAGCGTCTTTATTGAAAGACCCTTGTAATTTATTTTTATCAAACACTGTTTATTCCACTTTTTTGTGACGGTATAACCCTACCGGTTTCAAGGCTTTCACCTCACCTTCAGGGGAGCACAAACAAGACTAAATGTAAAGGGTTATACCGTCACAAAAAAGTGGAATAAACAGTGTTTGATAAAAATAAATTACAATGTCTTTAAACCTCCACAACGTTAATGCCTTAACTATAAACAACATATGAAAGACCCTGTATGTTATTATTCGAAGTAGACGCATTTCAACAAAATTTGCTCGTTTTATTCAGTCTTTTTCCACTTCCTAGTTTCACTCCAATACATCAAAGTTTGTACTAAAATACTGTTGTGGACTATCATCTTAGCAGATTTTAATACTGTCCGGATTGAGTATATCTGTTTTATTGCCCCCATTGACTTTGTTTCCTATCGTTACACACTGTTCGATATCCCTCGTTACTTTTCCAGTATCTGCGTTAAAACTACCGCCTGGAAAAAAAAGACTCCAAAAGACTGGAAAATGAGATCTAATGAAGAACCTCAAAAATTTATGAGAAAATCACTAATTACGAGCGACAGAAGGTAGCATATGTTAGGTAGGCATTAATAGTCCGTGTAAGCAGATCTCAGTTGATTCGGTCAATCAAGATCATTATGCAAACCCTACAATACAAAATAAGATAAATCAAGATAGAGACTTGAAGATAACGTGCAGCAGGATCTTAGAATGCAGGTAATGGAGGGAGACATAACTGCAAACATTTACTTACAAACTAAAAGAGACTTGTATGCATCAGTGGTATTTTATCTATTTATTTTTCAAAACAGGCTTAGCCCAATTACTTTGAAAAATACAAGACATTAAAAAAGAAGAAAAATTATACAGATTTTTTTTTTTTAATTATATAAAATAAAAAATAATACATACATACGAGTATATAAAGTACACACAAACATATGATACACATATATTCACAGACACTTAAGTATTGTAATTTATTTTTATCAAACACTGTTTATTCCACTTTTTTGTAACGGTATAACCCTACTGGTTTCAAGGCTTTCACCTCATATTCAGGGGAGCACAAACAAGACTCTTGTTTGTGCTTTGCTGAAGATGAGGTGAAAGCCTTGAAACCGGTAGGGTTATACCGTTACAAAAAAGTGGAATAAACAGTGTTTGATAAAAATAAATTACAATGTCTTTAAACCTCCACAACGTTAATGCCTTAACTGTAAACAACAAATCACTTAAGTATGTTGTTGAGTGCTTTCTAACGCGCTCAATCTAAGAAGAAAATTTACTTTTGGTAATGTGATGTGAAATATGTAAATATCCGAAGCAGTCCCGTTCAAAAGAGTTAAGGCCCTTCCAACAGGCATAGCGGCTGGAAGACCCGTTCTTGCGTATGTTATTGAGAACAGTTCTTGCCGGCGCAGTGTAGTGTAATTGTTAGGAACATTTAACGCTAATCTTTGTAGTAATGCTGGACAGCTCACAAGTCCTCGAACGAGTTTGACAACGTATACCAGGAGACGCAGATCTCTTCTTACGCTGAAGGAGTTATACCTGAGCATGCCCAGCAGAAACTGAGTAGGATAAAGCCATGGATAGACACCGAACTCTCTCATATAGAGATATCGTAGATATTTTTTTTGTACTTTCTCTACCATGAGTGAGTTCTGCGCCCCCACCGGGCTCCAAATGCAAGCATTGCTTTCTAGTTTACTACGGATCAATGAATTAAACAACGTTTTGAGCACCAATTGATTTTCAAATGACTTAGAGATTCTCATTACAAATCCTAGAGTTTTATAAGCTGAGTTGCACATAACTTCTATGTGAGGATAATAAGACCTAAGCCTCGCTTAACGCAATTGAAGATTATGTTGTCTCTCGACTATTCTTCACCATTGCGGAAATGAAAAGAGGAAGTGAAACACTAGACCATGATAAATGCACCTAAAACGTTCTCAAATTTATCATTATCAACCCATGTCAGTTATCTGCTAGGGTTAAGCCTCCCCCAAATTTGTTGAAGGTTTGTTGGAAAAGAAGCATACCACGCTGTCTATAAGGGTTGGTATGCGGTTTGTTTCAGGTTTTGCATCCCTTAAAGGGGTTGAACTGAACCATTTAATTGAAGATCTTGAAATCGTTTAATTATGCCAATGGCTCTGGTTAGCATAAATTGGTATATTTCAAATTACAAGAAAATCGTTCCAATAACTAACACTGAGATAAATACTTAAATATCACAACATTTATTGACTTCCGTGACCTAATTGGTAAGACTGTCTGTCTTCTAGCCCGGAGATTACGGGTTCGATTCCAGGTGGTGCTCACGTTTGTAAAAAGATTTCCAGTCTAGTTTAAACGTTAATTAAAGATCTTTCTAGATGGTTGAAATAAATTGCCACATGGCAATAATTACACCAAGTTGTACTGTATATAACGAAATTGTAATATACATAAGAAACATTTAGACAACTTTATCTAAATAAAGCATTTTCGGTAGTGGTTGCAACAATCAGCTAGATTTGATCGATTGTTAACGAAAATGATATTTCCCGTTTAATAGTAACCTTGTAAGTACTCAACTTTTCTCGAACAAATTGCACAATTCTTGTAGAAAAATTTCATCATACGCCCGTAATAAATACATATACTCGTATATTGATCCGAACATCTGGTGAACAGTTATATCCCAAAAATCTCTCCGCTCTTGGCCGAAATCGTCCCATGCCTCCCTCACCCCTCAGCCCCCAACCGTTGAAGCGTGTATATCGGTACCAGTTCGAACAGAATTTAGTCCTGAAGATGAGGTGGAAGCCTTGAAACCGATAGGGTTATACCGTTACAAAAAAGTGGAATAAACAGTATTTGATCAAAAAAATTACAATGTCTATAAACCTCCACAACGTTAATGCCTTAACTATAAACAACATATATAGATAAACTTTTCAATAGGGGGTAGTTTCAGAGTGTCCTTGTCAAGTTCGAAGAAAGTGCAGTGAAATTTTCAGGAAGTTTCGCCACAATACCCTTTGTAATAGACAGTATATCTATTAAAATCTACCTTAAAGTTCTCTTCTCAATCATCCACTAAAATATGTATTATGAAGAACCTAAGAACTAAATATTTTCTAAAAAAAAAATAACTCAAAGAATAAATTATTAATTCGTTTCCATTCAATTAACGAGAACATTCCTTAACCTTTCCCTTCCTGTGCTAAAAAAATCCGAGCGTGCCGGTGCTGTGTATTCAATACACATGTAAAAATGAGCGATTTAAAATCGGAAAAATAAGAATATTCATAACAAATCGCTTAAATTAATTAAATTTGAAGTCAAAAGTGATAATAATTGAAATTTTATTGCTGAACACATCAATATCGGCCGACGTTTACAAAACGGGCGAAGTGACCATCTTAAACGAATGCCCGAGAGCTACTGAAGCGAGCGAACTGAGATTCTATTTCTTGTGTCCCATATTCCCATATACCGAAGTAGAGTAAGAGTGAGACGTGAATAGCGTCACTCCTTACCCATAGTGATTTTTTAGAATGAATATACCTACGTCACACACTGGCACACGTTTGATTGTATTGGTGAATTTATTCCCAATTTTCACAAAATATCTCTGATGTGGCCGATAAGTGCTAATTATTATTTTTTTCATTCAATGCGTAAATGTATTACGGAGGAATACCTAAAATCTGAACCCAGTATTTATTATATTTATACTCGTAGAGATATTAAAGTTTTTAGAAGCAATGTGTACTGGTAACACATCACAGGGAAGGAAGGCTTTTAAATAAATCGTACATCAAAGGTGTTTTGTTCATTTACGATAATTTAAGCACTACGATGATAATCGAGTCAATAATTTCCGAAGGGAACTCCACTCAGCCTTACATCGGTTTATCTTTGGACCGATTGGCTACTCCGATCTAGGGGCGTCAAAGGGTAGTTTTGCAGCATTCGAAACTCTCTGTAAAAGTACTGGCAATTTGCCGGCCTGTTTGAACTCCAGGCCTTAAGGGAGTATTCTACTCTAGAGGCGTGAATTTCGGGAGTTTTTCAGACTAAATAAAAAAAAATTATAAACATCTTTGTATACATTTTTTTAAAAGTTTGTTTATTGATGATTTGAGAATGTACAAATAATTTTATGGAAAAAAAATGAAAATTCAAGATGTTAACAGCTGTTATGTCTTGTCGTAAAAAAAGGGGGCAAGCTGGTCGACATAATTGGAACTCTTTCGTAAATCTGAAACAAAAATCGTACACAGTTTCTTAATAAAAAAAAATAATGTCGTTATAGTTGGTACCAAAGAGAAAAAGAGAAAAAAAATCGTAAAATGGCGGCTGTTTTAAAAATCTAATTGTTTACCCTTTTTTTTAAAGAGTAAAAAAATAGTTTTGAATTTTCCAAGGTAGGAACGATAGAACAATATATATCAAAGTTTCATATCAAATTTGAAGGCAATCGGTTAAATAGAACTCGAGATTTTATGTCGACCAAGTCGAAAAAAGTACTTTCGATAAAAACGCGTTTAAAGTTTTGAGATTATTATCTAAGCCATTCCGGTGCGGCGTAATTGCTACCTCATTTATAGCTTTAACTTCGTCAATATTGAGAATTTAAAAATATCCTTTTAAGAACATATTTTTAAAGGTCTAAATTTTAAGAATATGCAAAAAAATACGATTTTTTTGTTCAAATTTCTAGAGTAGAAGCCACTTTATAAGTATATTTACCGCTCTGCGAGTCATTTTCCATTCTCCCGTGATGTACGACATTAAGTCCGTCGTCACTACTATTCTTTGCACACTCAGGTGTGTCGCCATCGGAGAAGGAGCCCCTTTCGGTTGATTCTTACGAGTATTCGTCACAACGTGATGTCGCGCTCATAAAAAATAAGAAGATTTCGATCTTTCGATTGCACGTGTTTGTGAAGAAAATATGATAATTTAGATTTATTTTCATGTAAAAAATGTTAATTTTAATGTTGAGTAAGATGAACAAAATCACACTGAGATGGTTTGGACATATGGAACGAATACACGAAAAAATACTAATAAAACAAATATACAGCGCAAATGTGAATGCAAGGTGTGGCAGAGAAAGACCAAGGAAAGTATTTATTTAGTTTAACTTCTTTATTTATAAATGACAAGACTTCTTATAAATACATAATTTGTGAAAAAAAAACAGATAATCAAACGAGGATACACAATTTTAATGGATCTGGTTTTATAGCCTTTCATTAGTCGTGGACTCAGTAAACTAGGGTTTTGCCTGTCAGGCATATAACGTGGAAAAATAAATTGATATTTCTTTCTTACTTTTTATATTACAATACTCCGTTGCATCCTCTTATCAACTGGGTAAACAGTAACAGTCAATTACATATGTATATATGTATATCGCGTTAAATGGTTGGACCAATTGAATATTTCGAAAAAAGGAAATATAAGCAGTCAAAGAAACTGTAGGAGTTATATGAGATGTACGTATGTGGAAGAAGCGAAATATGTTTATCGAAATATAAAATTCTTGCAATCTGTTATTTTCGCCAACCCCAAAAGGGAAACGATATAATGGTATGTATGTATATGCACGTAAAAAATAGGCGTAAGACTGCGAGACATTGCCGTTTGAAGTATTTTTTATAAATTCATATTTAAACAGGCTTCAGTAAAAAGAGTTTTATAGACAAAAACACAATTATATGAAACCTTTGTCTTGTCAATACAGATTTATGTATATATGAATTGTTTCAGAATTTTTCAGAAGTGTTTCAGGATCTTTTCAGTAGGGCATAAGGATGTATTTTATTAATAATAACGATCGCTCCCATGAAAGCAAAGGACCCTACTTACAGCTGAGGAATATTCAAAGTAAAAAAGACCATTCCCTCACGTCATTCCCCAGAAGTAAATCTTTTTCGGGATCCTGCCCAGGACGTGATCTGGGAGGAAAGTTGCTGGGAAGGACGGTGATGGTGCAAAATTCAGGAAAGAAAATCAGTGAATACTTAATATTGGAGAGAGTCCCTTGTATATTTGATGGCCATCCGACCGTATGGTTAGGAAAGGAATGTGGACTGGAAATCAAAATACGATGAACATAAAATTTCTAACTTAAAAAAAATCCCATTTGACAAAAATCTAATTTAAGGAAATTTCCCATTTAAGAAAAATCTTTAGAATTAAAATGATACATTTTTTTCTCTGTGTATATAATATTTATAAGAAAAGTAAAAATTCTGATTCGCAAATATAATAAAGAAAATGAGAAATTCATCTTCGTACATGCTTCTCTTTTGCTGGTCCTGTGGCATGGGATGGTCTACCTCTAAGATATATGGGTAGCGTATACAGCTTTCGGAAGATCGTATCAAAATTTATGATTATATATAAATACTATGTTACACTACACCTAAAGCCGAACGTGTCATCATCACTTATTAGAAGACCTATATAGATTTTTTTCAAGTTCACCTTCCTTCGGTAGTTTTCTGCGGTTCTCTTAACAAAAATATACTTTTCTTAACATATCTAGTAGAAACGGGAAAGTACTAAATCTAATGGCCGCAGCCAGCATCTTCATATCTTTACAATAAACTTTTTTTTGTAATATTTTTAATTTGTAAATAATAATATTTGATTTGAATTCCGAGTAATAGCGTTCTTGAGGAGTTTGATCTATAAACAGCGCTATATAAATAGAAATTCATCTTCGTACATGCTTCTCTTTTGCTGGTCCTGTGGCATGGGATGGTCTACCTCTAAGATATATGGGTAGCGTATACAGCTTTCGGAAGATCGTATCAAAATTTATGATTATATATAAATACTATGTTACACTACACCTAAAGCCGAACGTGTCATTATCACTTATTAGAAGACCTATATAGATTTTTTTCAAGTTCACCTTCCTTCGGTAGTTTTCTGCGGTTCTCTTACCAAAAATATATTTTTCTAAACATATCTAGTAGAAACGGGAAAGTACTTAATCTATTGGCCGCAGCCACCACCTTCATATCTTTACAATCAACTTTTTTTTGTAATATTTTTAATTTGTAAATAATAATATTTGATTTGAATTCCGAGTAATAGCGTTCTTGAGGAGTTTGATCTATAAACAGCGCTATATAAATTGTTTCTTTATTACGTTCGATGAGAAAATGTCGCTTTTTCCATTTCTGATGTTAATATATTAAAAGATAAAATATATTTGCAACTAACAAGTAACAGGAGACGGCTTTTTAAAAAAATGTTTTAGGGTTTCTTTAAAAAGTTTCAGGATAAAATTGAATTAAACTGCTGCATTTTCACTGGGATAATGAAGGTCTGCAAAAATGTTAAATGGTCAGTTTCTAGTATATGTGTTCATCGTGTCAAAAAAATTGTGTCACCATGATCGAAGGGTATGTTGGTTCTAGAAATATACAATTTACATTGCATACAGTGGATCAATTAGTAATAGAAAAAAAATCTTTGATAAAATCTGAAGAGTGGAGCAAAATATGTAGCCATGTGAAAGACATATGTTAGAGTCGGAATATTGGGAAAGAGAAATCATGTTTGACCATATAAGTGAAAACCACAATTTTATAAGTTTAAGTGAAGCGAGTGACAGTGATTCATCATTAGACTGTGAATAATTTTATTTGTGAAATAAAATGAGACTTTCTTCTTTAAATTTATTTATGTATAATAAATTAAGTTCTTTTTGTATTTTTATGTTGTATTGTTATGTTTGATAAAATTTCTAAACAGTGTTTCTTAACCAATACGTTTCTAAAAAAATAAATAAGCATTTCTACTTCTTCAAAATTTTTCATTGTATATTTGTTAATAAAATATGAGGTTTGTTAGAAATAAATAAAACTTCTTTTCTTCTTTCAAACTTTCTTTTTCTGTATCAATAAATAAATATTTGTTCTAAACCAAAAAATTCACTTCTGTATTTTTAAATAAATAAACTAAATAATCTAAATATATAACATAATATTGTATAATAAATAAAAAATCATGGTCACCCTTCTACACTATTCTTTCCTTACGGCGCGTGGACTCTAAGACCGATTTTTTTTAAACTCATGTGATATCTGCGTGATATATCTGCGTTACACGAAAAATTGCCGCCTTTGCCAATTAAGATTTATAATTGAAACATAAACTACCAATCCTTTCGGCAAATGGCTCATTATTACATAATTTAGCGAGAGTTTATAGAGGGTCTCATAGCCCAGTTAGGATGTGGGGTAAATGTTATGTAAAATTGTTAGCGACGAGCGTTAAATCTTTGTGTTATGGCAAATAGAGGCCGACGAGAGAACACATTGTTATACCCTTAGTGTAGAGCACGTGGATGTTTCCTACTATTATCCCGGAACAAATGGGTACTTACACCGAATTTGCATTTAAATAGCGCGAGAGATCTGCCGGGATCTTGGTCCACGTTCCTTCGCTAGGATGCTGATAGCTGAGCAGTTCTGAACTGCAGATAAATCGCTTCAACATCTGCAATTCTTGTTATGGACTTTACCCAAGAAAACATTACAGTGTCTTGAATGTGAAAGGATAATGTTTACACCAATTTATAATCAAAATAACTGGGTTATTACTGTACTGTTTATATAATCACTTCATTGTAGAATATAAAATTTGGTGGGTTTATTACCCAAGCGCAATATTTTATTAAATATTAGTTACTGTAAAACAATTTCGTTTCTAGCTGTAGGTAAAATATTTACATTAGATGTTTATACAATGAAAATAAAATATATATTATTAATATGTAGTTGGATGCAGTGTGGCGATCAACGACACACCAATTGAACAAGTTAAAAATTTTAAATACTTGGGTACTAGCATAATGTGCAATAATGATCTCTATGGCGAAGTGATTGAACAATCACAAAAGGCCGCAGCTATTTCTGGATGTTTAAAGAACACTATCTGGAAAAACAAGTATATGAACATCCAAAGCAAGGTGGACCTGTGTCCGTCATAGAATATAATGACATACAGCATAGAGTCCAGAGCCGACACTGTCAGAACTAAAAATCTCCTTCGAACCAGCGAAATGAAGGTACTCAGGAGTATCGCTGGCAAAACCCTTCGTGATAGAGTACGAAACACAGAAATCCGAAGGATGTGCGAAGTTGAAGATATTGTCAGATGGGGACGACAGAGAAGAATGTTCAGGAACGAACATGTATCCAGAATGGCGGAACCAAGAGCTGTAAGAATGACCAGGGACAGTATCCCCCAAGCAAGCAGACCTCCAGGACGACCTCCCAAAATATGAAAAGACAGCTGACAGTCGACGTCACAAGAGGGAAATAATGATGCAGGACCATACCAGGCGAACAGGTCTAAAAAAGAAGAAGAATATGTAGTTGAGGCATTATTAACATTGTGGAGGTTTAAAGACATTGTAGTTTGTTTTATCAAACACTGTTTATTTTACTTTATATAATAAATAATATAGATGGAATAAATAGTGTTTGATAAAACAAATTACAATGAAAATTAAAACACTTGTAATATAACGTGTGAAATTAGACAGGATTTATTTGACGATTTAAATACAACGAATATAACAATTTTATCTGTGGCTAGGGAATAAGAGGGTATATTGCGAGGAGAGATAATGAGAAACCAGGAAATAAGCCACGTCACTGACGGGAACAAATAGGTCGTCCAAAAAGTTATTTCGAATTTTCGAAGTCGAATTCGTAGTGATTTCCGTATCCAAACTTCACTTAATGTTTTCGATACTTTCAGTCTTTTAATAACATCTCGTATTGTAGAACGCTGGTTATTCTCGATAAAAGCCTTGATTTGGTCGTCATCAGTGGTAATCAGCCTTCCAGAACGGACGCCATTTTCAAATGTCGTATTATCATTACGGATTTTTTAAGCCCCATTTGACAAACGCGCGATAGTTCACTTTAAATATATTTTTGATTTGCGTCACATTTTTTTCTTTGAGGTTTCAAAAAAACTTCGAGTAACTGAAAAACAATTTATATTTTCAACCTTAAAATAACGCCAATAAACCACTCAGACAAATTCGGTAAGCAACGGTCTAAAAAATGTGCTAAACCAGTAAATTTAAGAATATACATTCAACACGTTTCTACTAAAATAAGCAAAGAAAACTTTATACTATCGACATCTATCCGAGAAATACAAAACTACTTTCCAGACAACCAAGTCTAATGTTAGTCGGCATCTACTCGTAGTTTCATAGCTGACATAACTTCTGCAACAGATTCGGCAATGATTATTTTTAAATATAAAAATGCGAATGAATAGTTGTTAAAGTAATATTATATAAACAAGTACAAGTACTTCTATAAAAATAAATGGTTAAATACAATATTTATTGTCCTATCAGTAAGAAAAAAATTGAAGATGTCACAGGAAAATAACCGATTAAAATAAACCCCTAAGCAATATTTTTTACATGCCAAAAGTAAAACTTGAAATATAAAATAAAATTAATTCAAATGCGACGATTTTCTTTCGTTTCGGTTTGCATATTTTTGCACTTTGCATCTAAAATAATACTGTCCATCCTGTCGTGTAGCTCATGACTGAACACCATGACTCCTGTGATAGCCCTTGACGTTTCCTTTCCATCCATCCCTGCACTCCGTAGTTCGAAGAACAATTATTAAGGGTAGTACTGTTGCGTCTCTCCCTCAGTCAGTTCATCGCATTGGGGTTCTTCCTCTTGAACGTCGACTTTCTACGCTTTCAGTGACCACAAACCTCTCTAAACTGTCTCTTTGGCCAAGAATAAGTCCAAAAATCATAGAACTTGTGGGCATATTGTCGATACTGTCGGTGACGCTTTTGACATTTGCTGAGGTATTTGCTCGCCTTGTCATCCATAGAGCGCAGAAGCATGTGTTCGCCTTGTCATCCATAGAGCGCAAAAGCATTGGTTCGTCTTGTCATCCATAGAGCGCTTTGTTCGCTGAGGCATTTATGTTCGTCTAGTCATCCTTAGAATTCGAAACATCCTTGTCACGTTTAAAATGTTTAAAATGCATATTATCTTATATATATATATATATATATCTTGTTTGTTTTCAGAGTAAATATGTTACATACCATATTGCAAAGACAAGATACTTAAGGAGGTATTCTACTCTAGAAATCTGAAAAAAATATATATTTTGCATATTTTTAAAGTTTAGACCTTTAAAAATATGTTCTCAAAAGAAAATTTTCAAATTCTTAATATTTACGAAGTTATAGTTATAAATGAGGCAAGAATTACGTCGCACCGGTATGACTCAGACAATAATCTCAAAACTTTAAACGCGTTTTTCTCGAAAGGACTTTTTTCGACCTGGTCGACATAAAATCTCAAGTTCTATTCGACCGATTGCCTTCAAATTTAGTATGAAACTTTGATAAATGTTTTTTTATCGTCCCTACCTTGGAAAATTCAAAAATAATTTTGTACTATTTTTTTTTAATTTGAAAAAAAGGGTAAAAAAAATTCTTTTTTTTTCAGACAGCCACCATTTTATAGAGACATTATTTTTTATCAAGAAACTTTGTATGATTTATGTTTCAAATTTACGAAAGGGTTCCAATCATGTCGACCAGCTTACCCCTTTTTTATAAAATATAACAGCTAATTACATCTTGAATTAAAAAAAAAACCCCCCTACCTTGGAAAATTCAAAAATATTTTTTTTACTATTTTTAAAAAGTTTAAATATTTGGAAAAAAGGGTAAAAAAATGGATTTTCTTTTCAGACAGCCATTTTATTTTTTTTCTCTTTGGTACCTACTATAACGACATTATTTTTTATCAAGAAACTGTGTATGATTTTTGTTTTAGATTTACGAAAAGGCTTCAATCATGACGACCAGTTGACCCTCTTTTTTTACGACACGATGTAACAACTGATAACATCTTGAATTAAAAATTTTTTTTTCAAAAATGTTTACGTATATTCTCAAATCACCAATAAACAAACTGTAAAAAGTGCATACGAAAAATGTTTTTAGTTTCTTTTCCATTAAGTGGCCGAAAAATGGCCGAAATTCACGCCTCAACAGTAGAATACCCCCCTTAACTAGAAGCATTTTCGTCTTAACGATGATGGTTCTGTTCTTCCACATATTTTCCAGCTCTGACATCCATTTCTTCGCTATTCCAGTTCTACTTTTCACAAGAATAATATAACACAAAACATTTAAAAAGCCAGCGAAGCGAACTATTCAAATTGTAACGTTTATGGATTTCCCGCTTAAATTCCATTCTGTTCGTATTGAATAGCCATTGAGAGAGATACGGAGAAAAGTATTCTGGGAGTACACTCCAGCAGAGGAGGGGTGGTGCTCGGATGAATTTAATCTGGAGACTTGTTTGTCGACACAATGGATGGAGCCGGGAATTTATGACTGCAATTGAATAACACTTTAAATAGTTCCAGAGGGTCCCAATGGGAGTGGTTTGTCCCCGAAATACTCCGGAACGAGCGATACACAAATTAAACTTGTTCATGTATTTTCCACTGGTTGTGAAAGCTTTAAAAGCTCGCAATTCCTAGACAATGCTTGTTTACTGCAAGTTATTTGAGTTGTTAATATTTTTCAACATAAAGTTACAGTTTAAAATTATTTAACTGGTGAAAAATTAAATAACTAACTAACTAAAAACGATTTTCAAAATAAGTTAAAAAGTTTTTTTTTAATTGTTACATGTTATTATTATTGTTTTTCCTCGTTTATGTTTTAACCATAAAAGTGTAAATCTCATATTTAAAGGTTTTTATTTTATAAAATTCACAAATACTAGTAAGCTGGTTGATTAAAACAGGAATTCCTAGTTAGTCGACCAATAGGTCTTCGGTATCCGAGTACAGAAATTAAACATGATTAAGTAAGGGAATAGGGTTTTTTTTAATATTATTACTGAAATGAATTATTGAAAATGTTGCCTGGTTATTTTTGTATGTTTCCTTTTCATGAAAAAAATAAATAAAGAAAAAAATGGTTTCAATTCTGTAGAAATTCGTGAGCTGAGAAGAACATATCAGATGATAAAGTACGAGTATATATTAATATTACTATTTATTTTTAACCTGGCGAGTTTATTGCCACGTGGCAATCTCGTCCAACCAACCAGAAAGATGTTTTAATGGACCCTAAGTGAAAACCAAACTGGAATCTGATTTAAAATCTGGGTTCCAGCGGGGATCGAATCCGCAACCTCAAGATCGGCAGACAAGCATTTTAACACCAGGCCACGGAGGTCGTCTGACAGAATACGGAATTATGACAGAATATGAAATAAATAAAAAAAATTTATCCACTTTGGACGGATTTCTCCTGTTACACAAAGAAGGTCTGCTTCTAGCGTTAGCTTATTCGTTAGGAAGAATATCAGCCAGGATTCTTCTCATACTGCTAGACGGTACCGAGAATATATCAACAGTGTCATTCAACAGGGATGAATGTATATTACTATTGAAATATGTTATACATAGACGTTTTGTGTTGTTTAATTATTTTAGTTTGGTTAAATAGTTACTTTGTTTAATAATGATATTCTCACAAGTCGAAAATGTGTACGACTTTTGTTATCTCTTTACGTGCGGTAGTATTGCCACTATGTGGAATGTCCAACCTCGAGTTTCGAAGCTAGATTTCAAAGAAAAGAAATATATCGGGAGAAATAATGCACTTTCAGTTTGTTCTTACATATCATTAAAATGAAGCACATTTCAATGAGCCAGGAAAATTGTTCCTATGTCGAGTCGAGAAGAACGTAAAAAATCAAAACACTACTTGGTGGTTTACTATTACGCTTTTCTTGTTTATAATACAACCTGGCGAAGGTATGCCCATGAGGTCAAACTAAGACAATTTTGATTTATTAACGATTTTGAACGAACATAGAGAAAGCTTAATATTTTTCAGAATTTTTAATTCTAAATATTGTAATCCATTGAGGTGGGTATGCTCTCTAAACGACGACGCTATGTAAATTGTACTTTTATAATAATTATTAATTGTATATTTCTGTTATGGCCTTTTGCAACGAAAACACTTTTAGAATTTCAACTGTGTAGTTTTATTTGTATGAAGGTTGAATTACATTGAAGTATAATATTAACAATATTATAATAACGATGATGTTAATATCTTAGTGGCTTTTAAAATAATGATTGCTGCCTCAGATATGACGTCCTATTTAAAGCAAAGATAACCATACGCGCCCCTTGATAGATTAGAGAGGAATGTTACGGGTATGTCAGGCGATTTATCTCGTTCGCAGTTTCTTCCATTTAGTGATACCAAATCTTTATTGAATTAGGATAGATAGCCGTCAACGAGATCATAAATTAAAACATAATACATTGAGTTAAGGTTGACATACATGTGATAACACTAATATTTATAGGTTCTAGATTACATAGTACAGAGATATGGTTGATATCGATAAGCTTAACGATAACTTATAATAATTAATGGAAGGGGATAAGAGTATATGATAAGAGTATATGATAAGATAACATTAATAGGGATACATTACGAAGTCGATAAGCTCAACATTGGTTTTGGTGATTACTTAATATTTATTATATACGATAAGATAGTAGAGATACACAACACTACGAATAAACCAAATCTCGAAATAATTTTTAAAAATAGTTACTTCTCGGTTGAGTTAAGGAGCCCTGTTACATGCAAGCAGAGTACAACATACTTGCGCTTGACAAGTCCGCCTTAAATCTTTCTGGCTGCAATTAAAACATGTCACTCTTTAACCTAACTTCGCGGGGGTCGCCTCCATTAATAACAATTTAAAATGTCAAAAGTGACGCATTGCCCGTCTAGTGCCCAGAGTCCAGCATCATGACACCCAGGACCGGTACTAACGATCTAAGGTAATCGTAAAATATCATAACAAAAGATAATGTATGTTTTTTTTTGTTTAATACAATGATTGAAAATTTCAAATTGAAACCGTACGTACAATACATATATTATAGTTCGGAAATTCTAGGATGAGTCCTGTGATAGCTTACAAATTTGCCCCAATAAAACCTTATGTAATGTATTTACCTAAATAACTTGTTATTTATTAGAATTGAGGCTTATATTAAAGTTGATATAATAATTAAAATTACTGAACATCGTTACAATGTTGTATTGGGGCAAATTTGTGAGCTGTCACAGGACTCATCCTAGAATTTCCGAACTATAGTAGTATATTGTCGTTGCTGCTGGGCCTTGTAGTCGAGGATTCCCTCGTCATTCTTACGTCAAGTCGTCTTTAAGTGAGTGAGCCGTTGTATACAAGAAAACTCATAGGTCACACTAATGTACTGAATCTAATGGCACGCCGAAGAGAAACGATAGTAGTATATATGATGAAATTATTATAATATTTTTTTAACGTATTGATCGTTAGAAAAGTCGATGATGATAGGTAGGCAGAAGAAGTTAAGTCACATTGAAGACAAAAAATGAAATAGGACATTTGGTATACACTAACTTGTTACATTACATAGATATTGTTTCCTCGATTGACGCAGAAAGCAGTTTTAGAAATTGAAATAACGAGACAACAATACTAATAGTTAAAAATGTCTTATACTCTTTTTTAAATATGAAGTGATCAATGCATTTTCCTTCTCGGATGCCTTTTTAGGAACGGTTGTTCCTTAAAGGAGAGATGATGAGGATGATTGTTGATAAATAAAACTCGTTCGAAATCGGAATATGCAAAGAGGTATTTTATTGATAAACGTCGGTATTTATAATATTTGGAATGTGTGCGGGAATGCCCAAGAGATATATCGCTGTCTCGTCTTTGCCTTACAATATGTTTATTGTCATCACGTAGGGTATTCGTTGTTTTGACTGACAGCGCGGAAAATATGTTGCTCTCTCCGTTCCTCATGGAATACGGTCTCCGCTAGTAGTGAGTTGAATGACCGACCGTGTGAACTTTGCCCATTGTTTGTCTCGCATTGTGAAGCATGCGAGTTTGATGACCGGGCGGGCAAAGGTCGCCTCGTGGGTTCAGTGACCGTACGTATAGTCACTACACCTTCAAAATACTACCATGCAAACGGCAATCGACCGACAGAATCGTTGCATCCTGCAACTGCCCATAGATCAGAAGTCTCAGTAATTAGGAATATGTTAGATGCCTGGATAGATGTAATGAAGTGAATATTACTTAACATTGGCGTTTACTTATACATATATGAGGAGGTAATATTAAAAAAATAACATGTCCACCAAATCAGAATGTTGGGAAATCGCAAAAAACTGTTTGCATTAAAAATATATGACGTAATAATTCATTGTAAAAATCTCTGAAATCCTTAAAATCGCTTAAGGTTACTTAATTTGTTGTTTAAAATCGAATCGTAATAATTAAAATAGTTATTCTAGTATAAAATATGGACATGAGCCTTTTTGTGTGAACAATTCTACTTTAATCTTTTTTGATTGAACAGGTCTGGGACATGATATTTTTTGGTCGATTTCAAAAATATTATACAGGTGTTGCATAATTTATTTAAAAATAATTGGGTCGAGTAATTTATTTTAAGTTTAATCAAATAAAATAAGTAGTGTTACAAAATAAGAAGAAATATTACTATAAAACTATAAATATATGTAGGTAGATAAAGCTGTATAATAACATTACACTGCACGTACGATTTAAAACTGACAGTTGCTGGTGAACTGGTATGAAGTTAGACACATTCGGAAAGATATGATTGGTCAATTCGGACATGATCATTTCTGATTGGTTTGAAAAAATACTGTTTTTTTTATTATGATTTTAAAATGATTTATGTGTTTTTTTCATTGAAATGAAAATGTTAAACGGCTTCGTACCATCGATAAGAAAAAGTCTGCTTTATCAAATAATTTTTTGTAGCCGATGGACATCATCTTTTTTTAATGTTACCTCCTCATATATGAGTTCAAAGCCACCATTTGAGAAGAATAAATTTCTATGTTAGTAAAGATCGCAATATTTAAATACTCGTATAATTTAAATAAACACAATTTAATAAAATGCAAATAATTTTTCATATTTTTTAAATATAAGAAGTTTAGAGATAACAAAAAGAAAAGCAAAAACTAAGTGTATGACATTCTCCGAAGACCCACTAGAGTGCAGAATTTCAGTACGTGACGAGCCAATTGAACAAGCTACCCAGTTCAGATATCTCGGCAGTGATATGCTCAGCTCTCATGACCTCCCCAAAGAAGTAAGGCCTCAGGTAGATAAAGCTGCAGTTGTGGCGGGCTGCCTCAGAGATGTCATATGGAGTAAAGAATAAAGATATGAGAACGGATAGCAAGGTACGCATTTATAAGACCTGTGTGCGACCTATCCTCACATATGGCATCGAAGCAAGGGTGGACACTTAGGACAAAAAGTATGCTAAGGACAACGGAAATGAGAACTCTAGGTGCTATTGCTGGGAAACCTTTGCATGATCGTGTAAGGAACATCACAATTCCAGAGGTTTGTGAGGTCCAAGATGTGGTCAGGTGGGGACGACAGCGTCGACGATACTGGTACCAACATGTACAGAGAATGAATTCCACAAGAATTCCATACATAGCTCTGCATGGGGTGCCGGATGGACGACGTCCACCAGGGAGACCCCCGAAACGATGAAGAGATAACTGGAGCTCAGCATCACAGGAGGACAATCCTGCAGTAACAGACTCTTGAGTCTATAGAAAGTTTAAGAAGAAGAAAAAGAAAATACTTTCAATTTGACGAAAATGTTTTTTTTTTACTTTTAGATTTTTTTAAAAAAACCTTACAGGGTCACTGGTCATATAGCAGTTAGCTGGTCGGACCTCAGCGTGATTAATACTACGGTTTCTAAATTGAGTTTGACATTTCTTGCTGAAGTTCGTTAATACGAATGTCAAAAACAATATTGTTAGCGAGAAAGTTTCCGACATTTCGCTAATTTTTAACCCTGCAAGGAAAAGGATTTTGGAATGGTCGAAAAATCGCGTTAAAATAATTAATTCCATGGGAAAACCAAATCTGAGATCACTGCCTTAAGCGCCAGATTACGCATACAGTACCTTAATTCTACGCTTAAAGCGATACGATGATACACTATGATTCGAGTATAATTCTCAGCCATCCTGTAGATTTTTTGCACTTCAGCAAATACACATTTTTGACAGATCACACACAAAGTTCCGATGGCACGGACATAAACTCTAAAGACGATCGGTAGGTTTAATCTGCTGCAACCTTTCGTTGTGCAGTTTTATATAGCGCTGTTTCGTATTGCTTAGTGACACTTTATAAATTTACGATAAGCAGCATACAAGTAACAGAAAAATATAAATTTAAATGTAAAATGTTCTAAGAGCATAACCGGCCCAGAAGTGAATCTGCCAGGAATCGAAGCTGAGACACCAACTAGCTTAACGTGACTGTTACCCGTTAGACTACGGCAGTCGTATCTTAAAGCATACTCATAGCTTCGCTCAGTTTATGATTAAATTATTTGAAACTGTAGACTCTTAATAACAAATTAATTTATTTAAGTCACATGATGTTAACAACAAAATATTTTACATATATAAGTGATTGATATTCTTATAAAACATAAACTGGTTGTAACAAATTTGTGTACAGTAATTTTTGGCTTATTTGGCTCCCATGCTTGAATTCGGCACAATGGCGTGCCGAATTCTATAAAGGTAAAGGGAGGAAAACCATTTAGACAGTCGATCGGAGCGTGGTTGTTATTGCGACAGGATTTTGAGTACTTGGGCTTTCAGGATGAATGACGTGTGGAAAAGATTTGTGTGGGCTCTTGAGTGTGGGTTTCTTCTTGTTGTTTTAATTTTTATTGTTTTGTATTTGTATTTCTGTACATTTTTGTTTTAATTTTTATTCTTATGATTGTGTGCGATATATTATGGGATGAACATTTTTGATCTTTCTGGAGTGATGATGTGTGAAGAGTTTGATTTCGCATGATGTTTCCAGTTGTAATTGAGTGTCACTGTTTGTCAGGTTGATGAGAGCGTGCAACGGGGTTTTGTTTTTGTGTAATCAAAAATCGGAAAGAAGCATCGATTTATTTTTTCATGCTAAATATCCTCAGTGAGATACAGGCAAAAGCCTAGTTTACTGGGGATACGACAAATGAAAAGCAACAAACCCAGATCCATTAAAATTGTATGTCCAAATTAAATTACCTGTTGGTTTTTCGCAAATTATGTTTATTTCTTGTCATGTGTAGTGATAAATAAATTAAAAAAATAATAAGCTAGCGAGATATAGCATGCAAATATTGAAAGTTAATCTGCGCTGATGTGTTACTTGTATAATATAACGTGTTGTCCCTTTTGGGATAGACAGGGAGGATACATTTAAACAATTTTCTGTCCCGCGCACAGTATCTGCTTCTTCCCCATCCATACATATGAGCATACATGTTCTTTTGTTTATAATACTTGTTAACTTTCTCTCACTTAAAACTTTTCCAACTATATATTTCATTATTTCCTCGATCTACATCTACCGTTAGTTTCAGCAAACACTGTGTGCGTGGATTGAAAAATGTGAAGATCTGTCATCTCTGCCTATCCCAAAAGGGACACGGCGTGCTAGACATAGCACGACCAAAACCTAAGCCTCGCTTATTTACATTTTTCTTAATAAAATAAATGATTTTATTTCATTGCTTAATTGCGCAAAAATTGGATATAACTTTGTGGACAGCATCGGCCGAGAACGTAACAAATAAATAAATTAATATTAACGCACTTTATACAATATATTAATATGTTGTTTATAGTTAAGGCATTAACGTTGTGGAGGTTTAAAGACATTGTAATTTATTTTTATCAAACACTGTTTATTCCACTTTTTTGTGACGGTATAACCCTACCGGTTTCAAGGCTTTCACCTCATCTTCAGGGGAGTTTGAGTGTTCAAGTCTTGTTTGCGCTCCCCTATATATTTCATTATTTCCTCGATCTACATCTACCGTTAGTTTCAGCAAACACTGTGTGCGTGGATTGAAAAGTGTGAAGATCTGTCATCTCTGCCTATCCCAAAAGGGACACGACGTGCTAGACATAGCACGAGCAAAACCTAAGCCTCGCTTATTTACATTTTTCTTAATAATATAAATGATTTTATTTCATTGCTTAAATGCGCAAAAAATGGATATAACTTTGTGGTCAGCATCGGCCGAGAACGTAACAAATAAATAAATTAATATTAACGCACTTTATACAATATATTAATATGTTGTTTATAGTTAAGGCATTAACGTTGTGGAGGTTTAAAGACATTGTAATTTATTTTTATCAAACACTGTTTATTCCACTTTTTTGTGACGGTATAACCCTACCGGTTTCAAGGCTTTCACCTCATCTTCAGGGGAGTGTGAGTGTTCAAGTCTTGTTTGCGCTCCCCTGAAGATAAGGTGAAAGCCTTGAAACCGGTAGGGTTATACCGTCACAAAAAAGTGGAATAAACAGTGTTTGATAAAAATAAATTACAAATATATTAATACTTTTAAGTATGTATAAACTCGATTTTCAACTTAAGGACATTGAAAAATAATTGGGTAAACAAAGAGTTTATTATTTTACTGCAAGTTCTCAGTCATACTGAAAATAACGTTCATTTGCGTTATGTAATCTAAAATCAAAATATTTAAAAATGTATCTTACATTTGAGGAGAATATTTCATTCACGCTGACGATATCTCTAAACTGTGAATGAAAATAAGCATAATGCTGCTATTCAGAGAGATTATTCATGATGAAGGGATTCCATAACATTTCTCATTCCGGAGGTTTAATGAACTAAAAAACGAATTCTAGTCACTGAAGCGTTTTAGAGAGATACATTTTTAGGGATATGTATCCTGGAGGGGAGAGATGATGATGATTTGTTGATAAATAAAACACGTTTTGGATCGCAATGCGGAAGAAGAGTTTTTATTAGTAAACGTAGGTATTTAAACTATTTCCGCGTGTGTGCGGGAATGCGAGCAAGATATCCTTCGTCTCGTTTCTGCATTAGCAAAACGATTAATGTCATATGTAGGTGGTAATTTATTTACGAAACTGGCGCGACAGACGTGGTGCGTTCTCGCTCCGGCATGCAATGCGGTCCGCTCCCGGCTACGGGTTGAATGGCCGGCGTGTGAACTTCGGACTTGTTTGTTTAGAATTGTCAAGGAGTGCGAAGGTCGCATTGCCGGTCATTGACCGAGTGTGCGACTGAGTGTGCGACGACCGCCACACATTCAATGTCTGCTGAGGCGGAACTGAATAACTGAAGGTTCAATAAAAAGTTGAAAAAATTAACTTAAAAAAAGTTAGTATGATGTAAGTTCAACGAAATTTCTGAATAAGGGATAGCCTTCGAGATCAAGTTGGTAAGATGAATATCTTACGAAACGGGGATTGTGGGTTCGATTCCCGTTGGTATCCGGATTTTAATAATAAAAGGGTTCCATTCTGGTGTTTACTTAAGGCCTCTTTTAATGGTAAGTTGGAATAAATCGCCATATGGCAATAAACCCACCGGATTGTGCTTTATATGTGACAAAAGTGTAAAACAATATTTGTTTGAAATACACGACGTAAGAATTACTTAACGAGTATGCACGTCAGATTGGAAGGTGTGCGTGAAAAAGGTAGACCGAAGAAAACGTGACTAGATCAAATAGACAAAATTTTGAAAGAATATTAACCCTTCCTGTCCTGTGATGTGTAACTAGTACACATTGCTTCTAAAAACTTTAATATCTCTATATGATAAATATAATAAATACTGGGTTTAGATTTTAGGTAATCCTCCGTACTACATTTACGCATTGAATGAAAAAAATAATATTAATAATAATTAGTACTTATCGGCCACATGAGATATATTTTGTGAAACCGGGAATAAATTCACCAAAACAATCAAACGTGTGTGACGTAGGTATATTCATTCTAAAAAACCGCTATGGGTGAGGAAGCGACGCTATTTACGTCTCACTCTCACTCTACTTCGGTATATGGGAACGCAAGAATGGAATCTCAGTTCCCTCTCTTTTCTCGCTTCAGTCGCTCGCGGGCTTTCGTTTGAGGTGGTCTCTTCGCCCGTTTTGTGAACGTCGGCCGATGTTTTTTTTTCATGTTTTCAGCAATCAAATTTCCATTATTATTACTTTTGACTTCAAATTTAATTAATTTAAGCGATTGGCTATGAATATTCTTATTTTTCCGATTTTTAATCGCTCATTTTTACATGTGTATTGAATACACAGCACCGGAACGCGCGGATTTTTTTAGCGCAGGAAGGGAAAGGTTAAGTAAGAAGTATGAATAATATAAGATTGTGCTTGACGAGATGTATGAATTTGGAGAAGGCGAAAGTTGTATTCTTGGATGGAAACGTTTAGAGTTCTGATTTCTCTGTTTATTCCGCAAGAGACAAGTCGTGATGTTATGTATGTATGTACATACAATATTTGTCGGCGGCCGTAGTCTAACGGTTGTATCGTTGTTTTTGTAATATTTAAATCTGTTAATAACAGAGAGTTCAAATCCCTTATGCCCTTGTGGGAGAATTTGCTCTCTAAAAGGCGGTGAATAAATTGTTCTTAAATTATAATTACAAAAAGCAATGAAGTATGCAGACCTACAATGATAATATTGTTAAATGAATGTTATGTTTCCTAAAACTTAGTATAAAAAACTCATATGTTGCACATGGAGAGCGGAAATGGTAAAGGAAGAAGTTGGCATGTGGACTACACATGCAAAAAGAAAGAAAAACACAGTATTGTATTACACTTCCATCGAATACAGTACAACCTGGCGGGTTTATTACCATGTGGCAATCTATCTGAACCAACCAGAAATATTTGCAAAGAAACCTTAAGTAAAAACCAGACTAATCTTTTTTTAACAAATCTGGATTCCAACGGGATTTGAACCAGATACCTCCGGTTCGGGAGACGGACGTTTTACAAACTAGTCGACGAAGGACGTTACGTTAGCACGTTATAACTGTTAGCATTCATGCTAAGCAAGCGGGCGCACCACGTTCGATTCCTAGAGGATTCACTTCCAGGCTGATTTTACTTTTTACACCTAAATTTATATTTTCCATAGCTTGGATGCAAAATAACCAGATGACGTTATCGCAAGAAACATCGGTTTCTCTCAACCTCCATAATTTCCTATTGAGCTAATTTGGAAGTGCACTTGAGGTGTTCGTCACGATTGGAAAACGTCGTCGTCGTTGCTGAGTCTCCTAGTCGAGGATTTTTTCGACACTCCACGTCAATCTTGAGCTGCTCTTCTACGGCGATCATGTGAACTTCTGTGAGAAATTAGCTTGATCCAAGATACACACTCTATACCGCAGATGTCACAGACATACGGATACTCCTGAGTAGCCTGGCAATGCTGATGTATCGCAGCACGATTATTGTTTCTCACACGTCTAGCCGTTGAGACGCCATCAGCCCGAAAACATACGGCTCTCCATCCTCCACGGTCCTGAGCCACCGGCTCCCAGTCCTCAGACGCCCAGCACAAAGTCAACGAACGGGATCGGGAAACAGCTCTATACCGAATTAACTTAAACATAATTGTTAGTCGAACGCAAACTACATAATCTCAGTTTTTAATGAAAATGAGCAAATACTAATTAACAAATAAATCACTGTAATCGAGCTCATACATATACGAGTATTATATTACCACAAAAATAAATATGTCGATTCACACCACTTTTCCGCTAAGAAAGCTAGTAGAATGGTACCAGAAAAGGTTAAAATGATAGCATCGTGTAGCGACCGTGCGTGCGGTCACTGAACCCTCCAAGGCGACCCTTGCCCGCGCGGTCATTGAACTCGCAAGTGGTGAGTGCGAGACGGCGCCGGGCGAAGGTCGCCCGCGCGGTCATTGAACTCACTAGTAGCGAAGAGCGAGACACCGATATATCTCTTGCCTCTCCTGCAGACCATAGTATGAAATGTATATAGAACGTGCAACAATAAACATGTGTCCAGCGGAAGCGAGACAGCGACATGTTCTGCGCCGTTCTATACATTATAAATACAGACGCTTACAATAAACTTTCTCTTTACTTATTCCGATCTCGACGACTTTCATTCAAACAACCAACATCGTTCTATGCGAAACACAAGTCCCTAAAATCGTAACATACTGGAATCGAAAAAACATATAATTTAGAATTATTTTCGATTTATTTTGATTTAAAAATCAATACAACCTCAAGTTTTTGTTGGAAGATATGATTTTTATCAAGTAAGTTACAGAGGTCGTATTAATTTATAAAATTATTTATCCTAATTATACTGTTAAATTGTCAAGATTTCAAACACTTTGTGAAATACTACATTGACAATACATATGTACGAGTCACCTTTCATTTTATAAATGAACGCCATTTTGTCAACGGCACGGCACTCCTTTCTTTTCTCTGTTCTGTTTTCCCTTCAAAAGAAAGAACAAAAGAAAGACGGACACAACTGAGAAAATCGAAAAAAACAACCCGACCTACTTTCTTTACAAGCAGACATCTTTTTGTCTGGAATTCCGGACAACCATGGTAAATTAGACGCGAATGACTTGCTCACTTAACCTTTTTTTTACCTAGTTTTACTATTACCTTTTTATGTGGAACTTCCGTATTGGAGAAGTCAATAATGCTGAATGAATATCCGAGAAAACGATGGACCAAATATTTACATTGAAAAAATTTAAATAACGTTTCTGCAAGTGGGATTCAAACACGGGACCTTTTTTGACAGAAAATTTAAATGTTACGGAAAATGATTGAACCACCAGCCTTAAAGTAAAACATTCGAAAAAAAACAGTTTTTACCCAATTAACATACAACAAATAACCAGAGAAAAATATAAGATATAATATTCGTTAGTTTTATTATTTCTTCGATATTTGTGTTCTTAGGAGCATGTACGAGGGGAGGTCAATATACTTGCTGAATTAAGGGGTTAAGGGAGAGGGCGGTAGTGCGCATGCGCGTGTTTCGATAATATGACTCATTAGTATTTGCACCAAGTTTAGTCTAATTTTGACTATTGTTTAAGATATCGTCGGCAGAGTATGTCCAACGTTAATAACATCCCAAGTATGGAAAAAAATGGAGTATTGCACTGTCATTAAGTTTTTCATAAAACTAGGGGAAAAACCTCAAATAATTTTTGTACGGCACCGTACAAAGAACTGTAAACTTATAGGTGCGATGGTTGCTGCGCAATGCTCGGAGAATTCAGGTCAATTCCAAAAGGCGTACATCGATGAGAGAAGGTAGCGACGGTGAAGAGATTCCTCTTAGGCAGGTATAGCAGGTCTCAAGTAAAACACAGGAGGTAGAGTGTACTGAGAATATATTTAAAAATTGAAATGGACCCTTCTTATGAACGGTCAATCAGTCATCACAAGCGCTCACACCTCGCGAAATTCAACAATTTTCGGGAGTTTTACGCATTGCTTAGACCGACAGGTCAGCGATATACTCTGGCGATGACCGTTCAGAAGTCTCATATCCTCTGCGGTCGCGACAACGATCGAACCCAAATAATCATACATATTTCAACAAAAGTATCAAATTTACATCAAACATTTCCAATATTAAGGATTTATATATCAACATATCAAATATCACATACAATAATCTATACACACAAAGGGGTGACGCATACGGCCGATACAATTTTGGAAAAGATGTTAGCAATTTACGGGGACCGTTGCATTGAAAAAAAAAACCGATGGTTTACAAGTGGCATAGTTTTTTTAAGCAATGAAGATTATTGATTGAAAACGACCTCCGACCAAGACAGTCTGTTGAGGCCACTTCTTTAAACATCGTCAAAAAAGTATAAAAACTTGTTTGAGTTGGAGATACCCCCCTAAACAAAAAAAAACAGCTTGCAGAGATGGTTGAAGTATCACCTACAACTATTTTGAATATCCTCAACTATTTTCACACTTAGGTGTGTCGCCATCGGAGAAGGAGTCCTTTTGGGCAGTTTCTTCTTCGTGACTATGTGACTCACATAAAAAAATAAAGAAGATTTTGATCTTCTAGTATAGATCGCGCTGGATGGGCACTTATTTTAACTCCAATAACACCATGGGTAGAGGTGGGATCGAACTGAACTAAAGTCAGTGCACGGTGGGTACCCAGAATGTTCACGCCACTTCAAAAACAACAACAACAAAAAATCGAATGTTCATGACAGTTTTTGGACCTCTGCAGAAACAAAAGACGATATTTTGAGCCGAATTGTTACTGAAGATAAAACTTGGGTTAATTCATCATTATAAGCCTGAGTTAATTAATGCAAGATTCCATTCAGTGGCATATAAAAAGGGCACACATCCCCCTAAGAAGTTCCAAGTGTCGTAATCGGCAAGAAAAAATATGGCTTCATTTTTTTTGGGATACGGAAGGCATACTGCTGATAGATTGCAAAGAATTATTGAAAAAGAATAATTGAAATGATAATATATTGAAAACGAAAATTGAAAATTGAAAATCGTTTTTTTCCTCCTTCAATCTGCGAATTTATTGACCTCCCCTTTACAACGGTTTTTAAAAGTAAGAATTATAATTTGAGCGTTGGATTGGTATATTTAAAAATTATGGAGGTAAGATTTATAAATACATGTGTAAGGACTATGAATTATTCTTTTAGGCCCTACTTACATAAAGAATCTTTCAAATTGAGCGGTTTTTTAAATTCATTTTTTTTTAATTTTTAAATAAAACACACAATTTACTTTGATTTCAAAAAACTTTTTATTGGTCATTGAAGTATGTATAAATTATGACATTGTTACACAAAAAACAATATTCGCCAAATGTCTACTTCTTGCAGCTCCACAGATGTCCACTTTTTTGTCAAAAAAATCGACGACATTTTGGCATAATTGCGGTTCTAACTCACCAATAACGCGAATAATTTCGTCCTTTCAGCACAATAATTGATTGGGGGTCATTCTTATAGACCTGGCTTTTCACGTTACCCCAGAGTAAATAGTCCAACGGTGTCAGATCACATGATCTTGGTGGACAATTAACATCACCGTTTCCGGAGATTACAATACATAAAATAATTCCACAATTTGAACGCGTTGTTGTATTGTATACGACTCCATATTTATAAATTTCATTCATTACACTTCTCAAATGTCACAAGACCTAGGCAAATTCGCGACGCCATCTGTGTTTTATTCAAGAATTAAAAAAAACTCAATTTGAAAGACTATATATCATATACAGTAAGGCACATTTCACATTTGATCCTATTCAAAGTGTACCACCTCGAATTCAATAGTATTCTTAAAAGTAAAAAAATCGAGATATTTATATTTTCATGTTCAAAACACAAGAATCACTGAAGTAATTTAATTCCACCCTGATCTGCAGCTCATGGTACCTGTCGCTGAGTAATGTCAACTCTAAAGGATCAGCTGTTCTCTGAACTACAAGCCTGAAAAGTATCTGCCCCCCATACCAACTGAACTTTCCAGACTCGATGCATTTCGTGCCGTTACGAACAGTACGGTACGTGATATTTCCTTGCACTGTCCGGCAGGACACGTCGCTACATACTAATTATATTTAATACAGGGCATCTACACTGTGCACTTATTCCATTTAAGGCCCTGACTAATAAAATACGTCATGTAGTTTTAATTCACTCATTTGTTAACCATTCGCCAGTTTTACGAGCAACTTTATAGCAGACCTTTTGTTCATTGACGAACTTTTAAATCATAAATTTACGCCATCGTGAATTAAGATAGTTTTCGGTGGTCCCTATTCACAAACTGACCTGTTAAGAACATTAACATTCGTATACGGAATGACTTTGTTGAATTAAATGTTTAATATCGATATCTTCAACATCTCGGTAGACAAATAGAGGATTAAACTTTTTAATAAACATTGTAGGAAAATTTGAGTAACTTGCCAGGTAAGCATGAGTTATATTCTTCCTGTTGTCATTATGCAATATTTAGACATTGTTATTTAATTTTGGTCAAATTATGAGCTTGTGGTTCCCGGAAGCGTGGAAGGACAACTCACAAAAGAAAGAGGTCCAATGCATTGGGCTGACCAAATGAGAGACGCTACAAAACTACCCTTAACAACTGCCCTTCGAACCACGGGGTGCAGATATGGATGGAGATGAGTCGACAGACGCTATCATGGAAGTCACTATACTCAGTCACAAGCTACACGACAGGATGATGATTGTTGATGTTTATAGTTAAGGCATTAACATTGTGGAGGTTTAAAGACATTGTAATTTATTTTTATCAAACACTGTTTATTCCACTTTTTTATGACGGTATAACCCTACCGGTTTCAAGGCTTTCACCTCATCTTCAGGGGAGCGCAAACAAGACTCGTTTGCGCTCCCCTGAAGATGAGGTGAAAGCCTTGAAACCGGTAGGGTTATACCGTCATAAAAAAGTGGAATAAACAGTGTTTGATAAAAATAAATTACAAGGATGATGATTATGATATAATTGGGTTAGAACTGCGTCAAATATAAAATAAAATAAAACAAAATGATCGTGTATGAGTAAGTAGCTTTATATTTTTTTAAAGAATTTTCGTCATTACATATTTTAAAAATTCAAACCAAACATAAAGAAAATGTGCATCGCATCGTTGAAGCAATAATGTCGTCGACTAGCACAATGTCGAATAAGGCAAAAGCATGAATATTTTATAAAGGAAATGATTTACAGCCTTAATTCAATCCAACCGCATTGCAGCTTGTTGGGACGATGCTATGCTATGTGATGCTTCTGTATTCCGCATTTCAAGGGATATATTCCACATTCATAGAAGGAGTTTTACATATAAAATGTATTGGGCGATACGCGTGGAATGTACATACTTGGCTCAATCCTGCTCTAGTTTCAGGGGGTAATATCGGGGTATTTCAGGCGAAATATTCAAGCATAGAAAATATATGAAATTTCTTTGATATTATCTAAGATATCGTAGCTGAAATATAATATTAGGTCAGATAATCAAAATAAAATAAAATATGGAAACATAATTGATATCAATGTAATATCATTCTATATTTTATCAAACGTTTAACTTTGTGTCGCAATATTAGGTCAGATAATCTAAACATTATAAAATATCGAGACATAATTGATATCAATGTAATATCATTCTATATTTTATTTAAACGTTTAACTTTGTGTCGCAATATTAGGTCAGATAATCAGAATATTATAAAACATGGAGACATAATTGATATAAATATAATATAATTCTATATTTTATCAAACGTTTAACTTTGTGTCGCAATATTAGGTCAGATAATCAGAATATTATAAAATATGGAGGCTATTATAAAATATGGAGGCTAATTGCTATCAATGTAATATCACTCTATATTTTATCAAACGTTTAACTTTGTGTCGCAATATTAGGTCAGATAATCAGAATATTATAAAATATGGAGGCATAATTGCTATCAATGTAATATCACTCTATATTTTATCAAACGTTTAACTTTGTGTCGCAATATTAGGTCAGATAATCAGAATATTATAAAATATGGAGGCATAATTGCTATCAATGTAATATCACTCTATATTTTATCAAACGTTTAACTTTGTGTCGCAATATTAGGTCAGATAATCAGAATATTATAAAATATGGAGGCATAATTGCTATCAATGTAATATAATTCTATATTTTATCAAACGTTTAATTTTGTGTCGCAATATTAGGTCAGATAATCAGAATATTATAAAATATGGAGACATAATTGATATCAATGCAATATCATTCCATATTTTATCAAACGTTTAACTTTGTGTCGCAATATTAGGTCAGATAATCAGAATATTATAAAATATGGAGACATAATTGATATCAATGCAATATCATTCTATATTTTATCAAACGTTTAACTTTGTATCGCAATATTAGGTCAGATAATCAGAATATTATAAAATATGGAGACATAATTGACATCAATGTAATATCATTCTATATTTTATCAAACGTTTAACTTTGTATCGCAATATTGGGTCAGATAATCAGAATATTATAAAATATGGAGGCATAATTGCTATCAATGTAATATTCTATATTTTATCAAACGTTTAACTTTATGTCGCAATATTAGGTCAGATAATCAGAATATTATAAAATATGGAGACATAATTGATATTAATGTAATATCATTCTATATTTTATCAAACGTTTAACTTTGTGTCGCAATATTAGGTCAGATAATCAGAATATTATAAAATATGGAGACATAATTGATATAAACGTAATATCATTCAATATTGTATCAACGTTTAATTTTATGTAACTCCATATTATAATATTTGCATACATACCATCACGCTGTTCCTAGTCGAGGTAAGCAGGAGAGAAGAGAAAACCAGACTTTCCTATCTTGAAAAACCAATTTCGCCTCTTCTATATCCATTTACCTTCATATATGTTACAACACCATTGGACTTTTTGAAGTGAAACTTCTATTGGCGCGGTAGAGCAAATTGGCCTAAACGTCACTAAAAGTGAAACGGTGTATTATATTATTTCTAAATATTTTATTTATTAATAAATTACTACTAATTATTTTAATATTAAAATTTATTAATAATAATTAATATTATTAAGTGTATTTTATTATTATTATTAAAAATATATATATTTTTTTATTAAATTAAGAGAGATTTTCTTGAATTAAATTCCATATAACAATTCCCTAATCCTAAAAATAAAATCGTTTACAAGTGGAAAAAAAACAATGCATAAAATCAACTTTTCCTACGAGCTAAGAAGTTTCACTTCTACCGCGCGAGAGTCTCTCGCATCTTATTTTTTTTAATCTCATTCTTTCAATATATCATTAATTTAATCCAACCATATTTTCTTTGGTCTACCCCGTGTTCCACAAACATTTATACTGCATATTCGATTTATTACTGTTTTTTTATCCCTTTGTTTTATATACCCAAACCATCTCAGGTAACTCTTCTTGATTTTATTTAATACATCAGCCTTAAGTTCACATTCATCCCTAATCCTTCTTTCTGTCATACATTTTCATCCCTGTATTCTTCTCAATGTTACGAACTATTCTCTAAGGTGTTTTTGAAACTGACCGATTGTAACATATATGTTTAAGTGTTCCGCTGACTTTGTTTCCTATCGCTATACTTGTTCTATAGGGTCTTTCAAATTGAGCGCTTTTTCAATTCATCTAGTTGTTCTTTGACCCAATTGACAAATACACGACGTTTTGCATGATCCAATGGCTTTAGTTCCTGTGTTATTTGAACCTTATGTACCTTCAAAGCTAAGTATTTTAGTAAAATACGCCATGTAGTGGATTCACTGAGTCCAACTTGTTGTGAACGTCAACCAATGGACATTTCTGGGTCTTCAGCAACACTTTCACGAACCAAATCAATATGCTCTTGTGAACGACCGCTACGGCTATATCTTTCTCTTCTTTTATCTTCCACCGAACCAGTTCCTTCAATTTTTTGAACAATTCGATTGATGGTGCTTTCAGATGGACGACTATGCAACCCGTGAATATTTTCTAAAAACATTTTTCACTGAACGCCCATTTTCATAAAATAATTCAACAATTTGAACGCGTTGTTGTACTGTATACGATTCCATTTTTATAAATGTCATACATTACACTTCTCAAATGTCACAAGACCCATCCAAGTTCGCGACGCCATCTGTATTTTATCCAAGAATTAAAAAAAGCGCTCAATTCGAAAGACTCTATATATCCTTCGTAACTACTCCATCATCTGAAAAAATATTATCTAAATAACATAATTATTCAACTTGTTCTACGAGAACTAATCTTTCATTCTTTATCCATACATCACATTTACTTTGTTTTCACTTTTCTCTCAGAACTTTCTCTTTACATCTCTCATATATACATTTAATATCAAACCACTCAATATACGAGTATATTAAAAACTGAAAAAAAAATTATTTTGCACTGCGTTACTAAAATCTCTGCTCTTTCCGATTCTGGACTATGCGGACGTCTGTTACATGAATGTTACAGAGGAACAGCTGGACAAATTACAGCGTCTTCAAAATGTGTGTCTAAGATTCATTTTCAACCCACGAAAGTACGATCATATAACTTCATATCAGAAGGCATGGAACTGATTGAATGATAGAAATAGACGCCAAATTTACATACTGTCTCTATTGTAAAATATCCTTAACAGTTCCGCCACCCCCTCTCATCTCGGCGAAAATTTTCAGCGTCTTTCCAATCATGGATTAACTCTACGCTCAAACAGAGATTGTCTATTGGCCTTTCCAGTTCACCGCTCCTTTTTTTTTACGTCGTCCTTTACTGTCCATGCAGTGAAACTCTGGAATCAGTTACAAACCAATATACGACTCGGTCCGTTCTTGGCATGCTTTAAGAAGCAACTGAAAAACTCTTAATTTCTAGTCAGTAAAATAACGTGTTTTATTCCTGATTTTTCTTTTCCTTTCCTCTCCACCATCCCTTCGTTTCCTTTTGATTGATGATATCTCACTTTATATGAAAAATAATGTTCGGGTGATTGTCCGTCTTTGTGGGGTTCGTGGGCATATGCTCACATATGTGTTTATGGATTTCTTGGGGATGAATAGTCATTTGAATGATTTATGTGACCATGTAACTTGCTTCATTTACTTTTGTCTGGTTGGTTGGAAGAGATTACCGTCTGGCAATAAGCCCGCCAAATTGTATTAACAATAAAAATGTTAAATAATAAAATTTGCAATAAAAAATCGAAGGATTAAAAGCGCCGTTTAATGAAATTAATAGTTGGTAAATAAAGCTTTCATATTTTTTAAGTTACATTTTTGTCATGTGTGGAATGTAAAGCACGCCTTAAGTAAGTAAGTAAAAAAGTTATTCTCAAACAGTTTTTGTTATGTAATACATCAAAAATGTGTCGTAAAATCGTATCCGTATCTCATTTCTTAGTTGTCTCGGTGACCGATCATCTATACAAAACAGAGTTGAACTAAACTTGAAAATGTTTCCTTTTGCAAACTTAATGGAAGACTTGTTGAATAGATCTGATCAAGATGGTATTTCACAAACAAATAATAGTATTCGTGGCCTAGACTAAAAGAAAAAAATGTGAACATAAGGTTGATTTTTATTATAACTATTTTATATTTTTGTGTTAATAAGAACAAAAATTAACACAAAAATATATGTGATTAATAGTTAAGGCATTAACGTTGTGGAGGTTTAAAGACATTGTAATTTATTTTATCAAACACTGTTTATTTCACTTTTTTGTAACGGTATAATCTTACCGGTTTCAAGGCTTTCACCTCATCTTCAGGGGAGCACAAACAAGACTGAATTATGTTCGACACGCTTCAACGGTTGGGGACATTCGGGTTGGGGACTGAGGGCTGAGAGAGGCATGGGACGATCTCGGTTAGCAGCGGAGAGATTTTTGGGATATATGTGTTTACCAGATGTTCGCCTCGATGTACTGACTTAGAAATTTCTAGAGCCTCTAATCTGTCCAATTTATTTCCGTTACTACTGATATGTAAGAATTTGGCATCATCGATAGAAAAAGCATGGTGTTCACGGTGACAATGATTAGCCATTTCAGAATAAATTAGAGGATTTGCTAAGACGGATTTGTGTTATTGAAACAAATATAGAAAAAAGGGCAAGTCTGGTTTCCACTTATGATCTTTTTGAACATCATACTGGTTGATTGGAACAGATTGCCACATAGCAACTAGACTGCCAGGTTTTTACTACACAAAAGGAAAGTGTTATACAGTGCAATACAAAGATGGGAATGGCAATTTACTGGAGGGAATGATCGAGGGATCGATTGGCAGAGGGCGTCCTCGTCGAGAGTATCTGGAGCAGATATGCCACGATATGGACTGCACCTCCTGTACAGAGCTCAAGAGGATCGCTGAAGACCGAGCAGAATGGAGGAGGAGATGCAGAGCTTTGCTGCTAACCAATCCCCATGATTGAAACTGAAGAAGAAGAAGACAAAGATGACGAATCCTTATACCATTTATATTTAATTGATTTATTTTATATTTAAAACTGGTTTAACATTATAATTATACATCAAATTACAAAAAGCAATATTGATTGATGAAACTTCTCAACATAACACAGTCATAACATGAACAATGTTTTTCATACTCCACTGTGAAGTAACTAATTTATACCCAAAAATATTACTATCCCTTCCTTCCCTGTGATGTGTAACTAGTACACATTGCTTCTAAAAACTTTATTATCTCTATAAATATAATAAATACTGGGTTCAGATTTTAGGTATTTTTCCGTAATACATTTACGCATTGAATGAAAAAATAATATTAATAATAATTAGCACCTATCGGCCTCACCTCTATAAAATAAGTCTTCGACAATTATGTAAGTCTGCTTGGTGAAGTTTGGTAATATTTTGTGGTATACATACATAACATATATTGAACTTAAATATACATATAATTATTAAATAATTTTAAAACAATGACTGTAATTTATTATTACTACTGCTTTTTGTATCTTCATGTTAGTTTAAGATAAAGTTTTGTATTATTTGTCAATAATTTTAAGTATTTGTATGACCTGTCACATGTTCATTTGTATATAAAGACACTGTTGTGTCGTTAATTAAATAAATAAATAAAAATAAATAAATAAATAAAAATCAGAGATATTTTGTGAAAATCGGGAATAAATTCACCTATACAATCAAACGTGTACCAGTGTGTGATGTAGGTATATATTCATTATAAAAAATCATATGGGTGAGAAAGCGAAACTTTTTGCGTCTCACTCTCACTCTACTTCGGTATATGGGAACGCAAAAAATAGAATCTCAGTTTGGTCACCTCTCTCGTTTAGTAGCCAGCCGGCTTTCGTTCGAGGTGGTCGTCTCGCCCGTTTTGTGAACGTCGGCCGATGTTTTTTTTTTTCATGTTTTCAGCAATTAAATTTCAATTATTATCACTTTTGACTTCAAATTTCATTAATTTAAGCGATTGGCTATGAATATTGTTATTTTTCCGATTTAAAATCGCTCATTTTTTACATGTGTATTGAATAAACAGCAGCGGAACGCAATGATTATTTTAGCACAGTAAGGGAAAGATTCTTCTTCTTGATGTGCCCTGTCAGGTCCCCCCGACGTTGGCAATCACTCTGGCGAAGGCTTCTCTGTCTTGCGCGACCCGGAACAGCTCCTCCTCCAGCTTCTCCACAAGGGAAAGATTAAAGAGTTTAATTCTCAATTTATCCATATGACTTGGTACGAATCATGAAAAATGGAAACAAACAACAAAAGACAGTGCTGAATCGAGCTGATCGTAATTTTACAAAGCCACAATCACAATGACGAAAATAAGTTCAATAAATTAAAATAGATTTAGTTTTCAAGTGGCATTAACCAAAACGTATATTTATAGGAATTTTAATTCTAATTATAATGTCCATTAAACCTTTGGCGCCGTTAATACTGTCAGAGATGTTCGGGAAGATATTCGTAATACAAAGCCTTGGTAATTAGGCAGGATAATAAATCATTCTGGGGCCGATATAAAAAAAATCCGATGCCATTTTTAGTAGCAACAGCCTTTAGCGAGACGCTTAAATTTATTACTTGAATGTTTTCACCAAAGAAAATTTAAGATATTATGAAAATATGACCTCCGTGGCCCAGTTGGTTAATTACGCTTGTCTTTCAACCCAGCGATTGCTGGTTCAATTCAAATTGGTACCCACTTTGAATAAAATAATAATTATGTTTTTATCTTTAGGCTTATAGTATATATAGTAATATATTTGTAAGGTTGGAAGAGATCGCAACATTGCAAACAACTTAACAGGTTATACTGTTTACAATGAAAGTGCAATAAAAAATGTTTAAGGTAAGACGTCGAGGTTTTGCCAAAGAAAATGCATAGGGGAGTTCTGAGTGACAAATATGTTTTATTGTTTAACCCATAGTGTCTCGTCCTTTTAAGCTTTGCGATCACAAAAATAAGACCTAGCCACCCCCTGCAAAAAACTTAATAGCTTGTTGATGTACACATATGTGTATGTACACGTAACCGAACAAATACTCGTATAGTACTAAAATTTGTCACTCTGTAGTCAGTAACTAGCTTAGTTACCTTTTATTCCTAAGTTTGATTATGATTATATTACTTATGCTACCTAGTAAACACTATCACTAGCTTTATAATACAGGGTGACCACTGAAAGAGTGAAGGGTTTGAAAAAGTTATAACTTGTTCATTTTCAAACTTTTGTATTTTCTTTTTTAACAGGTTATAGAGCTTTACTACCCCAAGATATTCAGCAGCGCCTGCAGTACGCCATCCAATTTCAACACCTAGCCAGAGATAACAACAACTTTTTGAACAACTTGATAATGAGTAATGAGGCCCATTTTCATTTAAACGGGTACATCAACAAACAAAACTGCAGATTTTGGGGTACTGACAATCCCAGGGAATTTCGTCACCATCAACTGCACCCCCAAAAATGCACTGTTTGGTGCGGTGTTATGACTGAAAGAGTTATCGCCCTTTATTTCTTTGAAAATGAGGAGAGTCGGCTAGAAAGAATCAACGGGGCCCTGTATAGGACAATGCTTGAAAGTTTTATATGCTCAACGGTCGAAGATAATCAGGAGGTATGGTTCTAACAGGATGGAGCTACTGCGCACACTGCCAGAGCGACGATGGCAGTGTGTGCAGTACAGCGATATATATCCTTCAGCCTTTCATGGCCCACCCTATAGAATGTATAGATAAAGGTAACTATTGAATTAAAAAAATAAAATCAATGACTTGGACTGTATTTTTAAAAATATTATAAATGTACTAGTTTTTCTCAGACAATACATTATTTCCATTTTGTACACAAAGTTATTTTCCATTTTCGCAACCCTTCTGATAATATTTTACAACAACACTCCCCCTCCGAGGGTTGCAACCCACAAGTTGAAAAACCAAAGGTTAAAATGACAAGACTTTAAAACGATTTATTGATCAATATTAGTGCACGGTCACTAACACAGATAGATCCTGATGGAAATTTGCCTTAAATCCCTCCTCACGCTAAGAAGACAGTATTCCAACAAACCCTAGAAACCTTGTAGGATAGAGCCATGGGAAGAAACAACACTCTCGTAACTACAGAAATATCAAAAATTTAATTTAAACTTTCTCCGTCATTTGACAGTAACGAATTCCCCGTGTGTTCGACACCAATGTCTGGGATCGCTCTTTACATATGCACTGATGAGGGAAGAGATTAGAGACGAAGGAAACAAAGTCACAATGAGGATGAATTAATATTTACTATGATTTTTTATATCAAATCATAGTAAAATATTATGTAGTAAATTTAAAAATATATTGGGTTGATGCAAAAGTAATGACCGTTTTTTATGATCCCCGGTAAAAAAATTCCCAGGTAAGAAATGATTAATAGTATCTTCTTTTAAATGATTCCATTGTATAAAGGATGCTTTCCTTCTACTTTCTATTCAGTTTTGGCCTGGCCAGAGTACAGTGAAGAGCCCATATATTTTTTTCAAAATGTCGGTTGATAAAGTGCATTTACGTCATTGTTTACTTTATTAATTCCGTAAAGACAATACCGCGAGTGTGGCAACCAAAAACATTTGCGAAGTGTACGGAGCAGTTGTCATCAAAGTTTGACAGGTACGAATATGGTTTACAAAATTCCGATCTGGGGATTTTTCACTTATTGTTTTTCACAAATTTTTCACGAATTTTTCACTATTGTGCATTTTAAACTCTTTGAATGCAATCAGACAATTACAACAGAACGATGTTGTCAGCAATTATCCGAATTGAACATCGCCCTTCAAAAGGATAGACCAGAATTGGTAAACAGAAAAGGGGTAGTGTTTCATCACGACAACGCGCGACCACATGTGGCTATGATGACCCAACACAAGCTAAATGAGTTGAATTGGGATGTTATCAAGCATCCACCGTATTCTCCAGATCTTGCTCCTTCCGATTTTCATTTATTCCGATCACTGCAAAAAATTTTAAATGATAAAAAAAATGATTTAATAGAGCAGGTAAAAACATCCCTTACTACATTTTTCACATCAAAATCCACGGAATTTTACACTAATGGTATTAATAAGTTGATAGAAAGATGGGAGAAGGTTATAAGAACTGATGAAAATTATATAATTGATTAAATAAATAATACAAATCTAAAAAAAAATGGTTAATTGTATATGTAAAAAACGGTCATAACTTTTGCATCAACCCAATATAACATGTTATCGGTAAAAATAATTTTACCCAATCCATCTCTGACGATAACTCGAGACAAGTTATGTACAATAAGTCGACCAGTAAGCGGTCTCCTCTGCCCATCCGCATCAGTTATTAGACATGACACGGCTGGGTTCACGTGTGACGGACTTTATGACGGGATCAAGCTCGTCATGTCGGATATATCGAGCCGGGAATGCAATGCCAAGGCAAATTACTGAAAATAAATAATCACTGCTACTACTTATAATACACAGCATGGGGCATGTGAAAGTTAATTCCCTACACATTATACACAGCAAATTGTAATTAGGCCAAAATTACAAAGACCAAGAATGAAATGGTTTGATAACAACTGCCAGATAAGTATAAAGCAAATAGAAGCACTTTATTAAATCTTCCAAAGGAACGGGACAAGAGGTAGAGTAAATTAATAGAAGAATACGAGAGGTACAGATAAAAAGAAAAGTAGGTAGAGAAAAACCAAGTCAGAAACATGGAAGAACAAAGTAGAGCACATACCAGCAGAATGTTCTATAAAGTGGACAATTTCTTAAAAAAGTATTTATATTCTCGTACTTCCTATCTTGCATAAGAAAGATTACGATTTGATATATTGTTTAGCAACAGTGGTGTGTATAAACTTTTATGTGCTCACTGTGATAATTTCTATATAGGAAAGACAGGAAGATCTTTTGAAAAGAGATTTCGTGAACACAAATCCGCCTTAACAAATCCTCTAATTTATACTGAAATGGCTAATCATTGTCAGCGTGAAAACCATACTTTTTCTATCGATGATGCCAAATTCTTACATATCAGTAGTAACGGAAATAAATTGGACAGATTAGAGGCCCTATAAATTTCTAAGTCAGTACATCGATCCGAACATCTGTTGAACAGTTATATCCCAAAAATCTCTTCGCTCTTGGCTGAAATCGTCCCATGTCTTCCTAACCCCTCAGCCCCCAACCGTTGAAGCGTGTACATCGGTACCAGTTCGAACAGCATTTAGTCTTGTTTGTGCTCCCCTGAAGACGAAGCGAAAGCCTTGAAATCGGTAGGGTTATACCGTTACAAAAAGTGGAATGAACAGTGTTTGATAAAATAAATTACAATTAAGATTTGACTCCTATAGACTCGATCCGTCGAGTTAAAGTCAATTGGTTGTTAACAGTGTGTATTGTGAGAGAAAGTATTCGACACTTTTTGTCAGCCTTTGATGATCGAGGTAGAAGGTTTTTAAGAAGACAAGGTGATGAGTAATACTCGTACACGTCCAAGACCAGAAAAACGTTAATAAAATTATATGTAAATGACACAAATGTGTTTCATTCTTTAATTCGTATTGTATAGTCAAACATATCCAAAGTTGAAGCTGAGAAACAACAATGTCACGAAGTCCCAGTCATTAAGTCTCAAAAAACATTATAGAGACATGAAACTCGCGGGAAACGTGTTACAAATAGGCTTCATTGAAGGGAAAGAAAACACATCTAGTGCGTAAAAGATTTTTTGATATCATCGAAAATCAAACCCATAACAGACGGCTAGAAGAAAATCATATCATAGAAGACAATCATAACAGACAGCTAGAAGACAATCATATCCCAAATAAATAAACCATAAATGTGGAAATGCTTTAAGACTATATGAAACCATGGATAATGAAAGAAATGGCAGGAAATAAAAAAGAGGTAAGGAAGGTATTTCCAAGTGCGACACAAACAACAATTTATTTAAAAAAGGTATTTTGGAAATGGACACATTGAAGAACTATGGATGGGAACATATGGAGAGACAGAACAATTGCAAGGTCTATCAAAATAAAACTTGTAAGAACATTGATTTTCCTGTTAAAGTTCTTGTGGTACCCATCCTTCTATGTGGTACCGACATATGGGTATTGAGAGAAAATAAACACAAGATAGATACCTTGAAGATGTGGTGCTGGCAACGTATATTGCGTGTACCTTGGACAGCACGCAGAACAACATCGTGAATTCTAGAAGAACTACAAATCGAACAGCGTTTTGAATATACAACTGTGAATTCTCAGGTATTTCGGTCATATTAACAAACGAAAAGATACACATACAATGGAGAAGCTAGTGATTCAAGGAAAAAATAGAATGGTCCTGATAACGAAGCAGTTCACCAACATGATGAACAAACCAGGTAAGAAATTGAACCAATAACTCACTCCAAGAGAGTAATAAAAATGGTACTTACTGTGAGAAATAGAGGTATATCGTTCAGAAGATCAAATTCAATTATCGCGAATACAATGTAAAGAGGATAACGAATAAAAAGGACTGATGCAATCAATAGAACAAAGGAAAAATGATTGATGCAATCAACAGAACAAAGGAAAAAGGACTGATGCAATCAACAGAACAAAGAAAAAACAAAATGGAAATATCAATCGAAACTATAAATGAGAACGGCGGCACCCCCTGAAAATGGCTATAATGCCGGTTAAAACTTTAGTAACAACGGCACAACACGATCTAGACTAAAATAAAGAAAGTAATAAAAACTAGTAAATAAAATAATTGAAAAAAGAAACATTGTCGTTACCCTTGTTAACCTACTAGATACAGAAAGGTCGCCGGTTCATACCCGGGGGTGCCACTCGAATGACACATACATTTTTTTCCGCCTAGTATTCGGAGGTATAAGGATACCTATGACTTCGGTTATATCTATTCTTTCAAAAAAAGGGGAGGGGGAACATGCCGGTGTGCTCCGATCATCTCACTTCGGTGTGCCATCGGATCCAGTACAGCGGTGTTGCCGGTGAGTTTGCTGATGTGCAACAGCTCACTCACTTTAAAAAAAACTCCACGGCACATTTTCGCTTTACAACTGAATAAACGTTAAAATGGTGAGGGAATCCTCGACTATAAGGTCCAGCAACAACGATGACAAGATACAAACAAATATAGGAAAACCATAAAGTTTATTTAACTCAAGTTTGGAATAAAAACAAAAATGCAGCGAAAACCATACGAAGGGGACCCAAATGTCAAAAGTAATTATTCAGCCATTGCAAACTGTCCGCTATTTCGCTTGACATGGCGGGAAACAGCGGGTCTCACGCAAAGGCTATGGTCATTTCATTTTGAAGGGGGTAGAAACCTACTGCGACATTTTACGTTGCATGTTATTTTCAACAACGGCCATTAAATTCAACAAACATTATTAAATACATTCATAAATGCAGGAAAGAAAATTACGAATAAGGCTGAAAAAATCGCAGACTCGAAAAAAATAAGAACTAGGCGGAGGTTTAAAATTATTCTTGTTATCGATAATGTGAACCTATTTATTAGCACTGGCAATATCTGACATCACTCAGAATTTTCGGAGCAGCGAAGTGCCTATCGGTGGAACGGGTTAACGTTTTCATTGGAACGTTGAAAATCCTTTTTTGTGTAACATGGATAATTTTTGTTATTGTAGAAGTATCATGTGTATCTCATCATTAGATGGTGTTATTTTTGAAACAGGAAGAATATATTTGGAACGATAGGCGAGGTTTTTGAAGTTGTAGTGGGCAAGTTGTTTTTCCAGCCAAGAAGGCTCGTTTTCCAAAGAAAGGGGTAAACTCTCTTTGTAACGAGAGAAAACTACGAATCTCGCAAAAAGGATTATATTTCCATGTTACTCGTATCAATTTTCATTTAAAAAACTTGTTATTTTCGTTTATGACATCTGTCTGAAATTAGTGTGTTTGACATTTTTGTAGCAATGAATAATATTCAACTGAGAAAAATATTTTTCATCAAAAGTTTTCCCCCGAAATAAATAATTGAAGAAATGTTAGACGCATTTTCGGAGTCTACTCCGTCATATGCAATGGACAAAAAGTGGGTAGCCAAATTAATGTTTAAAATGCAAGATATTGCAGATTAGATGATCATGGATTTGGATTATGTATTGACTTACCACCGGGGACTGTATTTATATATTATATGTACTTCCTATGTTGCTATCAATAAACCTTTATTTATTTACAATATTTATTTAAATTACTTTCCGGACAACCCAATAAGATATTATTTCGACGTCAACATCAACCGTGAATGAAATAAATTAAAAAATATTAACGCGTGCTTTGCAAGAAAATACGTATTATTTCGAAAATAACACACAATTTTGAATAGTCTTTTACAACCATGAGCGAGACGTTACCTGCATTTTCAATTAGGGATAAAATCCACGTAAAAAAAAACAAACTAAAACCACATAATCCAACCGTGACCCTTGTGCACAGTGGTGCGGAGATCCTTAATCCTCGAAAAAGGTTTCATATTTTCAAATTCAAGACAGGAAGGACTAGTGTTGGGTTCTGCACTATTTTATCATAGAAAAATAAGCTGCAATAAAAAATAACGACCCCCATTACGTGGTAGGGTAGAGCGCCGTAATATCCTAGAAGACTTCGGGGGCTGCATTTAGAAATGAACTCTGGGCTAGCAGAGAGTTAAACAGTGGTTCTTAAAGGATAAGCAAGGAAAATAGTATTAAACAAAATATGCTAGAGATAATTTAAAAAAAAAAATTCAACTCGAGCGACTACAATGTAAAGAAGATAACGAATAAAAAGAACTGATGCAAACAACAGAACAAAGGAAAAAGGACTGACGCAATCAACAGAACAAAGGAAAAATAACTGATGCAATCAACAGAACAAAGGAATAAGGACTGATGCAATCAACAGAACAAAGAAAGACCAAAATGGAAATATCAATCGAAACTATAAATGAGAACGGCGGCGCCCCTTGAAAATGGCTATAATGCCGGTTAAAACTTCAGTAACAACGGCACAACACGATCTAGACTAAAATGAAGAAAATAATGAAAACTAGGAAATAACATAATTGAAAAAAGAAACACTGTCGTTATCCTTGTTAACCTACTAGATACAGAAAGGTCGCCGGTTCACACCCGGGGTGCCACTCGAATGACACAGGGTTTGGTATCTTTCAACTTATCCGAATTGGTGATTGAGATATTTTAAAGAGCGTGACTTGATGTCAATATTGTCTTCGGCCTCATAAACTGAGGATTCGGGTTTAAAATCATTGGAATACTAATAATTAAATAAATAAATATAAGCTTATTGATATCAACATATGACGTACATATTTAAATATATAACTAAATAATATATAAGTCTATATCTCAAGATAAATATGAGAAAATACCATACATTTAAAAGATAAGCTATTAAAAGGTCAGCTCATCTCATAACATCCCTTCGGCCGAGAGACACCCCACCAATATAGGGCGAGCCCAATCGCGAGGACACCAGATGTTTTTTTAGCCTACACATTAATAGAACAGCTTATATAGCACCGTTTAGATAGCAGACTATCTTCAAGGAGGCTCAAACATAGGATTCTAAACCACAATTATTTACAGATTAAAAATAATTAAAAAAATTATGTATGGATAGATGCTAGTCCATCGGGGTGAACATCTGGCAAACACATATTACAAGAATCTCGCCGAGGTTGTCTCCTCCCTCTCTCTACCCACAGTCCCCAACCCGAATGTTTATCTTTAGAAGCGTGTATTTCGGTACCAGTTTTAACAGAATTCAGTCTGGTTTGTGCTCCCCTGATGATGAGGTGAAAGCCTTGAAACCGGTAGGGTTATACCGTTACAAAACGTGGAATAAACAGAGTTTGACAACAACAAATTACAATATTTTTTTATTATACTATCATGCCATGTCCCTTTCGGGGTAGATTTCTACGCTTTTCTATTCATGCTCATCCATATCCAAACATCTCGCCATTCATACTATTTGTGAGGAGCTTAACTGATATATTATTTCTAGTTAAGGCATTTACATCGGAGGTTTAAAAATATCGTAATTTGTTTAGTCAAACACTGTGTATTCTTCTTTATATAACGGAATAGCCCTACATTTGAAAGAGTCTAACATTTGGTTTGTAACTGGTTCCAGAATCTCAGTGTATGGACAGTAAAGGACGACGTAAAAAGACCTCTGAAAATTGTAGTTGTACCAAATAGAAATGGAACATGTTGAAAGAATATGAAGTGGAAGGCAAACTTAATAGATCTATCGAGTTCCTATAGGAGGAAAATCCAGTAGGTGTTAAGAGTGGGTGAACTGATAGACTGAATGATTTTGTACAAAGAAAGGTGTTAAACAACGATGTGATGTCACCACGGATTTTCAACATTTATGTTGATTAATGTGTAAACGAGATGCCAGTTAATTTAAGACTGGATATAAAGTAAAATTAATGCTAAGGAGATGTGTGCACTAAGAAAAATGCATATTTGTGTCAATTTATAAAAGAAGGCAAAGTGAAGACATCAGGAATGAGTACATGAATAAAATGAATATTTTAAGAAACGAGCCTGAAGATGGTTCGAACATGTGAAAACACAAGTTGACTTAGCGAGTATAAGACAAAAATTAAGTTTACTTTAATTTACTTTAAAAACACTACAAATGAAAGACAAAAATCCCAGAGCAATATAAATTGAGTATCGATTCCAAATTACCTGTATTTATTTTGTTTGTCTTGTTTTTCATTAACTATATATTCATACAATTACTTGTTATGTAAATAAATATATTTTTATTATAATTATTATTATAGAAGATTAATATCAAATGAAACTGCAGAAAGGTGTGTGCTTGACAAAAAGAAAAAAAAATATACTTGGGCCGTAAACTTTGAAACCTTACTACGTATGTATTTTATTACACAGTCTTTTTTTACGGTATCATGTTATATTTGTAAATATAAAAGACGTCTTATTACATTACGGAAACATCAAAGACGCCCCGTTTGATAACAGCTGAGATACAATCCGCTTGAAATAGAAAACGGATCTCAAAAGTTTACTTTTCTCGTTCTAAGAGAGATGAAATAAGGCAAAGACTGGGAGCGGTGAGGCAATTTCTGACGCAGAACAATCTCTAAGTGGGGTTCCGTGTTCATCTTTTAAAATGTACTTATACTGTAGAAACTTCCTGGTATAGTTCTCTCTCTCTCTGTACTTTAGAATCTTGTTCGAATCGCTGCAACACGGATAACGGAAAAAGAAAAGAAATCCTTTGCGATTGAGGAAACATTTCATGCTTAAAATTGCATACACTATCCTACATATATTATTTTTAACCTCTCGAAAAACCCAGTTTAGCATATTAATGTATATAATAATAATAAAACGGTAATTTATATAGCGCAGTTTAGATAGCAGACTTTCCTTAAGGGCACTAAAGCTCGGGATTCAAACACACTGTTATTAACATATATATTTTAAAAAAACGTTGTCTTTAGGGATAGGAAGACAAAAGCTGCACCCATTAGATTAAAAACTTCCATGCATTTACATTTGACAACCTTCGTGGCCTAGTTAAGTTGGTTAGACGCTTGTCTCCCAGCCCGGAAGTTGCGTGTTCGATTCTCTTGGAGCCCAGAAGTGGAACTTCTATTGGCGTGGTAGGGCAAATTGGTCTGAACGTCACGAAAAGTGAAACGGTGTATTATATTATTATTAAATTATTATTTATTATTATTAAATATTTGATCTATAAATTAATTATTTTAATATTAATAATTATTTGTTATTAATAATAATTAATATTATTTTTTTGAAGATATTGCCGCACGGCTAGAAGTCCACATTCTACGGAATGTGGACTTCTAGCCCTGCGGCATTCTACGGAATGTTCTACGGAATGCAACGAAACATTCTACGGAATGCAACGAAATTGTATTATACAATAATACAATACAACGTGTTTAGAAAAACATTTTTGGTAAGAAAACCGCAGAAAATTTACCAAGGGAAGACGATCTATAAAAGAAATCCTTGCAAATCTTCCGATATGAGATAGTAACACATTCGGCTTCGTAGGAGTTGTATGAATGTAGAAGAGGCGAAGGATGTATGTTGAGATAGGAAAGTCGTGGGTTCTGTCCTCTGCCTACACCGATAGGGAAATAGCGTGATATTATGAATCTATGTATAGGATATGAGAAAACGTTATTATTTCCTTTTAAACGAGAGTTTTTAACCCTTCCCTTACGGTGATAAAAATAATACGCGTGCTCCGGTGTTGGGTAGTGAGTACGCAATAAAAAATTAGCGATTTTAAATCGGAAAAATAACATTCATAGATAATCCCCTTAATTAATTATAATTGAAGTTAAAAATTATAATAATTGAGATTTATTTGCTGAAAACATTAAAAAACCATCTGAAAACATTAAAAAACGCTCACGGAACGGGCGTACGTCTAACCTATTTGCAAGCCTAGAGGCTACTAGTGACGCGGAACGTCAGTCGCATACCCCGGCGCTTACGCCTTTGCTTGCGACGTTGAGACAATTCAGCTCCTCGCAATTCAGTCTAGTATGCAAGAGTGAGATGCGAATATAGTGTCGCGCTTCCCGCATACTATTCACCTATCGTCAAGACGAGGCACTCGCAGCGTTTAAATGCGAATTTGTTTTCGATCTTTACAAAACACCTCGATGTAGTCGATAAATTCTGATTATTATTAATATTATTTTTTAAATCAATGCGTAAATATATTATGGAGGAATACCTAAAATCTTAACCTTGTATTTATTATATTTATTGAGATATTGATGGTTATTAGAAGCAACGTGTAGAAGATACCCAACACAGGGAAGGAAAGGTTAAAGAATTAAATAATTCTAATTAATAGAAACCTTTTTTTATCGCTGGACTGAAATTAGAAAAAACTTACCAGATTTTTACGAAACACGTTATAAGATGATGAATATCCAGTTTGCTTACCTGAAAAGAAAAAAAAAAACTTTTAGATATTTAATATAATAAATAAAAAAAAACAATATGTTTAAATTGAATAACTATGCCAAGCAAAAAATAATAAAAATACTAATAAAGCGAACCTTTAATTTCTTTATGTCGACCTCCATGGACAAATTGGTCGAGTTCACGCGGCGTAAGGAAAGAATCTGTGACTGTATTGTACTACAGCGTAGGTAAACAGAGCGTGTGATTGTGTTAGTCAACTCCTGTGTGCTGATTGGTCAGTTTCAAGTATTAGTGTGTCGTCGTGTCAAAAAAATAGTGTCACCATGATCGAAAGGTATGTTGGTTCTAGAAATGTACATTTTACATAGAATACAGTTGATCAATTAGTAATAGGAAAAGTTTCTTTGATAAACTCTGATGAGTGGAGCAGAATATGTAGCCATGTGAGATATATGTTAGAGTCGGAATATTGGGAAAGAGAAATCACGTTTCACCATATAAGTGATAACTACAATTTCATAATCATCAGACTGTGAATAATTTTATATGTAAAATAAAATGAGACTGTTTCTTTTCTAAATTTATTTGTGTATTGTACAATAAATAAAGTTCTTTTTGTATTTTTATGTTTAGTAAAATTTCTACACTGTGTTTCTACACCAATACGTTTCTAAAAAAACAAATAAACAATTTTTTAAATTTTCCCCAGTGTATTTGTAAGTAAAATATAAGATTTTTTAGAAATAAATAAAACTTCTTGTTTCTTTCACACTTTCTTTTTCTGTATAAATAAACTAAATAATCTGAATATATAATAAATAAAAAATCATGGTCACCCTTCTATACCATTCTTTCCTTACGGCGCGTGGACTCTAAGACGCTTGCTTCTACTCGAGGATTTTGGACTCAATTCCTAATGGTGCCGGTAACAAATTAAAAAAGAGCACCAGTCCGATAAAACAGTTCGTTTTTACACACACTAAACTTGTAGTGGATATTGTTACCTCTCCACGTGCGGTAGTATTGCTAACACGAGCAATTACGAGCAACGGATTTCGTGTACTATTAAAGTCATTCTTTACCCAAAGGCTCGATTAATTAGATCGAAAAAAATATGTCTCTCGGCCACGCTATTCGATATATTTGAATTACAATTCAAATATGTTGAAAGGTACCATATGGAATATAGCTAAGTGCTTTTATTATAATATAACACGTGATTCATGAATTTCTTCGTACTTGTTGCTTTCATAAAAACATACGACGTAATTGTGTAATTTCTTTCTAAAAACTAATTGCTTTCATAGAAATATGAGATGTGAATCTTGGCTTTCTTTATAAACTATTATAATTGCTTTCATAGAAATATGATATGTGAATCTTGGCTTTCTTTATAAACTAATTGCTTTCATAGAAATATGATATGTGAATCTTGGCTTTCTTTATGAAAGAATTTCTTTCATAAAAATATGAGATGTGAATCTTGGCTTTCTTTATAACCTAATTGCTTTCATAGAAATATGAGATGTGAATCTTGGCTTTCTTTATAAACTAATTGCTTTCATAGAAATATGATATGTGAATCTTGACTTTCTTTATAAACTAATTGCTTTCATAGAAATATGATATGTGAATCTTGGCTTTCTTTATAAACTAATTGCTTTCATAGAAATATGAGATGTGAATCTTGGCTTTCATTATAAACTAATTGCTTTCATAGAAATATATGTAAATCTTGGCTTACTTTATAAACTAATTGCTTTCATAAAAATATGAGATCTGAATCTTGGCTTTCTTTATGAACTAATTGCTTTCATAGAAATATATGTAAATCTTGGCTTACTTTATAAACTAATTGCTTTCATAAAAATATGAGATGTGAATCTTGGCTTTATAATGAACTAATTGCTTTCATAGAAATATGATATGTGAATCTTGGCTTTCTGTATAAACTAATTGCTTTCATAAAAATATGAGATGTGAATCTTGGCTTTCTTTATGAACTAATTGCTTTCATAGAAATATGATATGTGAATCTTGGCTTTCTTTATAAACTAATTGCTTTCATAAAAATATGAGATGTGAATCTTGGCTTTCTTTATGAACTAATTGCTGTCATAGAAATATGATATGTGAATCTCGGCTTTCTTTATGAACTAATTGCTTTCATAGAAATGTGAGATGTGAATCTTGATTTTCTTTATAAACTAATTGCTTTCATAGAAATATGAGATGTGAATCTTGACTTTCTTTATAAACGAATTGCTTTCATATAAATATGATATGTGAATCTCGGCTTTCTTTATAAACTAATTGCTTTCATAGAAATATGGTAAGTATGTGAATCTTGACTTTCTTTTATAAACTAATTGCTTTCATAGAAATGTGAGATGTGAATCTTGGCTTTCATTATAAACTAATTGCTTTCATAGAAATATGAGATGTGAATCTTGGCTTTCTTTATAAACTAATTTTTTTCATAGAAATATGATACGTGAATCTTGGCTTTCATTATAAACTAATTGATTTCATAAAAGCATAAGAACTTCATTTCTTTATAAACTAATTGCTTTCATAAGACGTGAGTCTTGAATTTATTTGTTAAAACTCATCGATAATAAAAAAATAAGACATGAACATTGACTTTCTTTATAAAAAAACTCATTGCTTTTATATAAACATAAGATGTGAATTTTGACTTTCTTTATAAACTAATTGCTTTCATAAAAGCAAAATAACTGAATCTAGAATTGGTTCATAAACTAATCGCTTTCATAAAAATAGGCTAAAATGTTTCTTTAAAAGTTAACCAATCGCTTTCATTTAAACATAAGAAGTAAATGTTACATTCTTTCATAAACTTAAACATTCATTAAAATATAAGACGCGAATCTTGAATTTCTTTAATAACTAATTGCTTTCATGAAAAACATAAGACGTCAATCTTGATTTTTTTACAAACTAATTGCTTTCGTGAAAGGAAAAAAAAACAACAAATCACCCCTTTCCTTTGTTTGATACTTCCAAACAGTAAAAAGAAATCTTTCAGCTTTCAAGAACACAATGAGGAGTTTATTTTTAGGTCTTTTGACCGCACTAAAAATGTAATAAAAAGCTTTAGGAGAAAACTTCTCGTATTTAATTCAGTTCATAAAGGAAATTCTATGGCGGTATTTTCGCCTCTCCGCCCAGACAACATGTATGACCTCTGGCAAGTATATCGTGCCACAAGTGTGTAAGGAATGTCCCTGATCAATCATTATGACTAGAATTTGGTGTAAGAGCCTATTGTCCGCAGAGGACGAAGCTTCAAGGAGGGCATTGTTGATAGTATTATTTGACACAGAGAAATTCCGAGTATTAAATAAGATCGATGAAAGCTGAAACGGACTCCAATATATTTGAACATAATGTAGTGAAGTTTTACATTAAATGGTTACAGTCAATTTTTATTATTTATCGAAATAAAAATAAGGAAGACCAAGGAATGTATGGCTGGATTTGCCAGAATATCACAATAATATTAAAAAATAGCTACTAACTTTGTGCTCTCCTTTATTAATATAAATAAACTAGTATAAACAAAACATTAAGGACAATACTTTGCCTCTGGAGTTGAGTAACCCTGCATCAACATGTGGAAGGTTTCGATTCTGCAATGCAACTTGCATCTCGTTCTACAAGTGAGCCCATGTGTTTTTTTATAAATCAAGATCAATCCATAAAATTCTCGAAAAATCCAATAATTCTTGTTCTATGTAAGCGTTGTTCCACTAAAAACAAATCTAAGTTCTTTAGCACTATAAAACAAGTCTTCGACAATTACGTAAGTCTACTTGGTAAAATTTGGTAATATTTTGTGGTATACATACATATATTGAACTTAAATATACATATTAATATTAACTAATTTGAAACAATGACTTTGTACTCGTAATTTATTATTACTACTGCTTTTTGTATCTCGATGTTAGTTTATGACACAATTTAGTATTTTTTGTCAATAATTTTAAGTACTTGTATAACTTGTCATATGTTCATATGCATATAAAAGACACTGTTGTGTCGTTAATTAAATAAATAAATAAAATAAATAAATAAATCATGTATGAGCGAAGAAATTCTGAAAGAAGGGTGTGACAAAAGTCAGACAAATCGTAGAACTTACGTTACTTCACACTTTTCGTATTTTCAAAATATCATTCACTCTATCTTTTTTTTTTTTTTTATCCACTTTTCACGGATTTCTCCTGTTACACAAAGAGGGTCTGCTTTTAGCGTTAGCTTATTCGTTAGGAATAATATCAGGCAGGGCCAGGATTCTTCTCATACTGCTAGTCGGTACCGGGAATATAGTACTCGTATATCAACCGTGTCATTCAGTTGGTTCAATATCTTTATACCACGCGTGACTGAGTGTTAGGTCATGATATTCGTCCTGTAAGTTGGTATGTAGAACAGAGGGTGATTCCTTGCACGGATATATTCATTGGGTACATATAAACTTAGTGCTTCTAGAATCGCGGGACAGTTAAAGGAACCTTGGAAAACCTTTATTAGGAATATCGCAATGGATTCTTGCCTTCTTGTTTCGAGGCTTCTATAGTTACACACCGTGAGAAGTTCGGCATGGTGAGCATATTTTGGATAATCGCCCTTTGTTCTGTACCATATATAATATATCTGAGGATTTTTTTTTTTTGTATTTGTTCTATATTGTTTTTATATTTGAGCTGATGAGCCCAAACCGTAGATGCATATTCTAATTTGGTTCTAATTAGATAATTATATAAGTTTCGGAGGATATCGGTGCTAACTATATAACTCTACTTTCCTTGATCTTCCTCTACCACGTCTTTCACTCATATTTGAACTGTTTATATGTCTTCACTCATTCGTTATATGCGCCAAAACAATCTCACAATTCTATTATTCACCTAACTCAATACATCAGCCTTAAGTAAACACTAATACATAATCACTTCGTTCAGTATTCTGTCATAAATGATCACCCTATGATTTTTTTAAGTCCACCCATTACTATGGCATTTACTTGTTAACAAAAAAATTTCATTTGTTTTAATAAACAAAGGAGTAATTCTTTCACCTTCATCAATCAGTGAAATTAAGAATAAAATTGTTCAAACACGCACCTAAAAAGTTGTAAACGCAATAGATAAAAAAGATAAAAATACAAAAGAAACACGCGCGAGCAGTAAAAAGTGTAACTTTCTTATGGAAATTATTTCTTAATATAAAAAACAGGGCAGTAATAAAACAACACAAGACAGCCGAGACCCAAGTGTCGGTCGTAACTTTCGCAGGTCGTAATTTTTCTATCACAGCTCAGAAAATGTAAAACCCACTCGGACTATGGAATATGAGTGTCGTTTTAAGCGTTACTGTTCAAGTACTCAATCTGGTATTTAATTATTTTTTTATTTATTTTACCAAAAGATTCCATTAAGATACAAAATTTAAAAAATATATATTTCAGTCAGATTTCAACTTAACGCGTCTTTAACGATTTATTGGAAGAGATTTCCACGTGGCATTTAACCTGCCAGATGGTATTTTATTGTATAACACTGTCGTTCTTTACAGAACAATCTGGCGGGCTTATTGCCTTGGATGCCAATCAACAAGAAATATGTTAAAGAAACCTTAAGCGAAAACTAGAAAGGAATCCTTTTAAAAAAAATCTCGGTTCCAACGAGAATCGAACCCGTAATCTCAGGGTTTGAAGACAAGCGTCTTACCAACTAGGCCACGTGGATCGTCAGTACTGGATACAACGAATTTTTTATATTTTAGTTGTGACTTCAGAAGTCAAAAAGTAGATTTTTTACTTATCTCTAAAGTTTATTATGATTTTTTTGGTATGGTAAGCGCACATTTTGTGTTTAAAATACGAGTATCAAAAATCTCAAAAATCAGTTATCTACGCTGTGAAACAATAAGAATAATATACTAATGTTAACACATTAGTTGCGTTCGTTTTTTTTCCAATTTAAAAATGAGCACCAGAAGTAAAACAAAATGGTAAAGGTTATACGTCATTCGAAAGAAAATTTTCTGCTCTATAAGATATTGTGTTTGCTTTTACGTTACATATATTATTTTATTTGATTACAAGCCAGTATCACGGACCCACCGAGATTCAAATTTCGAATTACTTTCGCAGAGAATCTAAGTATTCCTCTCTCGCTCTCTTGTATTCAAAATTAATTTATTGTATTCTTTCTTTGACGACAACCATCGTATGGGTTTTGGCCTATTTATACTATGATTCAAAATAAGTCTCCGAAATGAAATTTATGTGAAAAACATCGACGTGGTTAAACTTTTCGTCGGGTTAAAACTTGTGGTCAAAACTTCTGCAGGGTCGTGGTATTAGAAAATAAACGAGGTTCTATATCAGTGATTCTTAACAGGGGCGCCAGCGCCCCCTTGTGGGCGTTTTAGAGGTCTGGGGGGGCGTTTATAATTTTTTAGAATTTAGGGGGCGCTGCAGGAGTTCCAGTGGGCGTTATGTCGAAATACAAAAATAAGGTATGCTCAATTGGTGCGTGCACTGCACAGATCATCACTGTAAATCATCGCGTACACAATCGCGAATAAAATATTGCGATCGGGTTACCATGTTGCGTTTGACAGTTAGCGCTATGTCACATGAAAGAGAGATACAAAATGCTCGCTCATGCGCATGCGTATCTTATTTTTTCTATGTATGGCGTTGTGTCATGCAAAGCGATTTTGCTGCATATTACAAATTAGTCATTTCTGTCAGTCCGTTGGGGCGATCGCGTTAATTTCTGTTGGTGTATGTGAGTACACTGTTGGTGTATGTGAATACAGAAGTATTAAAATTATTTCTTCATAGATTAGCCCTTTTTTCAAGATGTCAGTCAAACAGAAAAAGTGTCGACAATATTTAGTTGACTATTTAAAATTTGGTTTTGTTTCATCTCCTACAAATCAACAATTGCCAATGTGTTTACTCTGTCAACATGTGTTTTCTAACGAGGCCATGAAGCCGTCGCGGTTAAAGGAACATTTTGTAAAGAAACATCCCGACAATAATAATAAAGACATATCGTATTTTCAACAACTTCAGAAAACATTTGATAGTCGCAATACTCTCAGTAATGTTTTTAAGAAGATTTCAAGTCGGAATGATAAAGGACTAATGGTGTCTTATGAAATAGCACAAATTATTGCAAAATGTGGTGCACCATATATATATGGAGAAAAATTAATACTACCAGCTATACGTGTATTCATTAATAATATTATCGGGAAAAACCAGCGAGAGATTCTTTCTTCAGTCCCATTGAGCAATGATACAATTTCAAAAATAATTGATGAGGTGGCAAGTGATATCGAAATTCAACTATGTGATGAACTACAGTCCAACGAATTTTCATTACAATTGGATGAGAATACTCTGCATAATAATGAATCTCTACTACTTGCTTATGTACGATTTGTCAAGAATGAAAAAATATTGAAGAAATGTTATTTGCAAATTACTTACTACTAACTCGACTGGTGCATCAATATTTGAAACCCTTGAAAACTTTTTCGCCGAAAAATGTATTCCCTTCACTAATGTGATTGCTTGTGCTACTGATGGAGCACCAGCGATGGTCGGTCGGCATCGTGGTTTTGTATCAAGATTGAAAAATGTGGCACCAAATGTTCTAACAATTCACTGCATCATTCACCGTCAACATTTAGTCGCAAAACATCTTAGCGGACGGACGTCTTCACAAATCGATGAGTATTGTTATAAAAGTTATCAATAAAATAAAGTTCTCTCCCTTGAATGATAGATTATTCCGTCAACTGTGTAAAGAAAATGATGAAGAATTCGAAAGACTTATCTTACATACAGAAGTAAGATGGCTATCGAAAGGAAATTGTTTAAAAAGATTTTATGCACTGTTTGATACAATTGTGGAGTTTTTGGATGTAAACAGTGAAAACATATGCATTGAATTAAAATTACTACGAAATGATGTGGCCTATCTTTCGGATATATTCGAAAAAATGAATGAAAATCTCCTGAAACTTCAAGGAAACAATATCAGCCTTATTAAAGCCAAAGGAGTTGTACTAAGCTTTATCAATAAACTTAAATTATATAAAAATAATCTTAGTCGGCGAGAATTCCATCAGTTTCCTTCTTTACAACAATTAAAAGAAGATATGCTCAAGGACTCTGATTTGGAAACATACTGTTGCCACATTGACGCCCTTATCGAAGATATGATAATACGCTTCAAAGACTTGCAGGAACTTGTAATACCAGCTTGGTTAATTAATCCATTTTTATCAGACATAGAAAGTGTCAGTCAAAATTTAAAAGAGCAGTTTATTGAGCTACAAAATGACTGTGAGGCTAAAATAATATTCAATCAATGTGATTATGATGCTTTTTGGGTTCGTTTTCGCCATCAATACCCTCTTCTGTGGAAATAAGTAAAATTACCCATCATAGCATTTCCTTCGTCGTATTTAGTGGGAAAGGGTTTTAGTGCAGTAATGCATATATTAAAAAATCACGAAATCGATTACAAATAAGCCAAAGAGGAGATTGTATTTAAGTAAATTTGAACCTAATATTACGAAATTGGCGCAATCACATGAGGCTCAAGGATCTCATTAAATTTATTTTTTATTAAAAATTTCATATTTCGTATTGAATCATGTACTTTTTTTTATTGAAATAATATTATAATGTTGTGGGTAATGTTAATATGACAAAAAAGGCAATAAATACATAATGTTTATAAAAATAATCACGTGTTTTATTTTTATTTCACCTATTTTTTTTATTTATAGTAGGAAATCGACTGCATAAAATACATACGTGGAGAAAAGTGTAAATTTTGAATTTCGCATTTTCTGGGCGGGGGGGGGGGGGGGGGCGCTGGATAATTTTACCGTGGTAAAGGGGGCGATTCTTTCAATACGGTTAAGAAACACTGTTCTATATGTTGGGATATAAAGTTCAGTTGATTGTCAAGTTGTTCTTTTTAGATTATGAAAGGCTATTTTTTAAACACATAGACAATCTACTTTATTCAATGATTAATTCACAAATTTAAAAAAATTCTCGGTGAAAAAATCTTTAAACTTTTATGCTTATTATATATTTTGCTAAAGCTAAAAATACTCCATATAAAAGAGATGGACTTATTGAAAAAATGTTTTTTTTAAATCACACCATGTTCCTATTTGGGGTAGGCCAAGAGAACAGATCTCCGCTTTATTCTATCCAGGCACACAAATTCCGATGCTGCCACGTCCATACACTAATGTAAAATCTCCTATTATAAAGGTTTTTAACTCTCTTTCTGAAATTGATTCATTTTTAAAAAATCTTACAAAAAAACGGAAAAGAACATTCCCATAAAGAATAATGTTCAAAAGATTTCTTCTTCGAGCATGAAGTAGAAAAGAAAATAAATGGTTCTTTTATGAAACTTCATCGTTTTTCCATTAGAGAAAAACTTCCAGCCGATAGTCCCGGAAACAAATAGGGTGCTTAAATACTGAATTTATGGCGAATTGCAGAACAGAGGTATCCTCACATTGTTTTACATCGTGTAACAAGACTTCGAGAATAATACATGTCCATATATTCCAACCACCACGAACTGTAATGTTTACAACGGTAGCATTCACTAGAAAAATAAGTGGCAAAAAATTAATATATTTGTTAAAAATGGCACTTTCTTAAACTAATATTAACGAGGGAAACTAAGGATTGATGTGGAATCGGTAGAAGGCGCCTGTCGTGGTTACGCAACGTTCGCGAATGAACAGGTATTCCGACAGTTGAGGAACTGCTCGATGCCGCCAAAGACAGGTATATTTTCTCAAGAGTGATCAACAATGTCAAGAGGACCGGGCACGACATATCAAGAAGTATTTTTTGTAGTATAAAGAAAGATCTTTAAACAGGAAAAATGGGGGATCAATGTAAATACACTTTCCCATAATACGAGGGTCATCCAGAAACTAAGATTACAAGGGCTCCTGAGGTCGGGGAATTTTTTTTCCAAGTTGGCGCACCTGGCCTGAAGGGGGGATCTTAACGGTCAGTTTGTTTGGTCCCGCGTGTTTGTCGGCCATTTTGTTCAGTCACAGTAAATTCTTCCGATGGAGAGGTCGTCGCGCGCTCTCGCCACAAAACATCCGTGCAAGATCCGCGCGGTCATCCGTTTTTTTGACTTTGCAGAACAATACCGCCGCGAATATGCATCGTAAGCTCGTGGAAGTTTATGGTAGTTATGTGATGAGTCGACAACATGTCACGAAGTGGGTTAGGTTGTTCAGAGCATTTTTTATACCAATATATTTTTCTAAACATATGTAGATGCCGAGAATTAACTAATCTAATGGTCAATGACACCACCTTCTTAACATTGTAGTCTACTTACTATATATACGAGTATATTAATTTTGTAACATTTTTAATCTATCAATAAAAGTGGATTCGAATACCGAGTAAGAGCGCCCTTGAAAAGAGTCTCATCTATAAAATACCGAGTAAGAGCGCTCTTGAGAAGAGTCTCGTCTATAAAATTTGTGCTTTTATTATTATACTCGTATGTATCTCTGAATGTTCCAAATAGGATGTTTCGTGTTAACAAGGTCTGCATATCACAAATTTTGGATTTTTCTCGCCCCTTATGTTATTGCACAGATTGGGGAGCAAGATGGATATATTTTTTTTTTGTTATCTATTTATTTTCTGTGTTTATTTTTTTAATATATTCTTGTTCTACGTGTTCAAGGGTGTGGGCTGAAAAACATCTGGTGTCCCCATGGCTGGGTTCGCCCTATATTGGTGGGGTGTATCTTGGCCGAGGGGATGCTATTAAATGAGCCCAGACTTTTTGATAGCTTCTGTATTTAATGTATTATCTGCAATTTATGTGTTTCAGAAGTGTTATTTAAATATAATCTGTACATACTATTTTGCTATCAATAAACCTATTATTTATTTATTTATTATTTATTTATATTGACATTTTCAGATGTTTCAAGATGAAATCCGGAATACTTTAGATTTCTCAATGATGGTTGTTGTATTACTTTTTAATTTATCGCAATTAATTAATATAAATCAGTTTTAATTAAAACCTGCATTAAGATTTTTATTTTTGATATACTTGTAGCATATACTCGTAAATAGTTAAAACCTTATGAGTTAAAACCTCTTTTGCCCAAAGGCAATATGCTTATTTGGCTCCCATTACATACAATGGCGTGCCGACTTCAATAAAAGTAAAGGTAGGAAAACCATTTAGACAGTCGATCAGAGCGTGGTTGTTATTGCGACAGGATTTTGAGTACTTGGGCTTTAAGGATGAATGACGAGTAGAAAGGATTTATGTGAGCTCGTGAGTGTGGGTCTCTTGTTGTTGTTTTAATTTTGGATGTTTTTGTAATTGTGTTTCTGTGTGTTTTTCTTTTTTTCTTCTTTTTTTTTTGTTTTGAATTTGTTTTGATTTTTATTCTTATGATTGTGTGCGGTATATTGTGGGATGAATATTTTTGGTCTTTCTGGAGTGATAATGTGTGAGGAGTTGAGTTTCGCAAGATGTTTCCAGTTGTAGTTGAGTGTCACTGTTTGTCAGGTTGATGAGAGCGTGCAACGGGGTTTTTTTGTGTTATCAAAAATCGGAAAGAAGTATCGATTTATTTTTTTATGCTAAATATCCTCAGTGAGATACAGGCAAAAGCCTAGTTTACTGGGGATATGACAAATGAAAGGCAACAAACCCAGATCCATTAAAATTATATGTCCAAATCAAATTACCTGTTGTTTTTTCTCAAATTGTGTATATTTCTTGTCATGTGTAATAATAAATAAATAAATAATAGTATTTTCTGTTTTGTTAATTTTGATAATGTTGAAACTTTGTTTTTATTGCTGTTAAGTGATAAGTTTATTTAATTTATGTGTACAGTTAATACTTTTTTATATAATGTACACTGAATTTTAATGTGAGTTGATTGTAAAGGTTTTGGCCGTAAAAAATAAATATAAAAGTTATATAAGAAAAATGATTAATTTCCCATCGACACACAATTATACGTAGAAAACAATATCACTTTAGATGTTAAATCATATAATGTGGGAAATCGTTCGAACAGCATTAGCACAATAACATCCATAGCTATTTCCTCGGTTATTTATCAAGACTCACTATAAAACCAATAGAGCGTGTTGATTAATGGTAGCGCTCCCTTCAAAAGCAGACATCAACCATAAAGCAAGAAGAAAATGAGAAAATTCCACATATCCACTTATTTTTAGTGGGGCATTCCGTTCATTTTATTTATTTCGAGTTGCTCAGCTCGCCAGGGCCTGGAGTCAACCTGTCTCCCAAGAACCCGGTCTACTTGGATTTGCTTCGTTATTTATCGCTTAACGTAGACAGAGGCTATGGCTCCCAGGTGGGAAATGGATACATAGCAACACTCCTTTGCGAACTATCTTGTTCCACTCGGCTACAATATGTCTAAGAAGATTAAAGTTTAGTTTCTGTTTAAAATAATTGTCTTAATTTATAATTCCATTTTTTTAATTCATGATTTTCATGACGTTACAAAAATGTATTGAATTGATTTTAAAGTTGTCGATTCCAATTTTGACTTTATTATTATCAAGGTGAAAATATTAGAAAAATTTAATTAAATTATTTTAATGATGTAGAATTTAATTTTTGACTAAATGATTTTGAAGATGAAATTTTTTTGTATATTAACTACATTGGTATTAATGTATAAAATACTCGAATAACAAGATTCAAATATTGACCAAATGATTTTCAAGGTGAAAATGTTTCATATATTTATTATAAATAGGCATTAATTTACTAAAATTTTAATTTTGACCAAGTAATTTTTCAGGTGATAAATTTTCGTATACATATTTATTAAATCGGCATAAATTTTGTAGAATTCAAACTTTGACTGAATGATTTTCAAGGAGAAAATTTTCTCTATAGTAACTAAATTGGTATTAATGTATAAAATATAATAATATTCAAATATTGACCAAATGATTTTCAAGGTGAAAATAATTCATATATTTATTATAAATAGGCATTAATTTACTAAAATTTTAATTTTGACCAAATATTTTTTCAGGTGATAAATTTTCGTATACATATTTATTAAATCGGCATAAATTTTGTAAAATTCAAACTTTGACTAAATGATTTTCAAGGAAAAAATTTTCTGTATATTAACTAAATTGGTATTAATGTATAAAATATAATAAGATTCAAATATTGACCAAATGATTTCCAAGGTGAAAATGTTTCTTATATTTATTATAAATAGGCATTAATTAACTAAAATTTTAATTTGACCAAATAATTTTTAAGGCGAAAAATTTTCGTATACATATTTATTAAACCGGCATAAATTTTGTAGAATTCAAACTTTGACTAAATAATTTTCAAGGAGAAAATTTTCTGTACATTAATTAAATCGACATTGATGCTGTAAAATTAAATTCTTGACTAAATGGTTTTCTCGGCGAAAACTTTCTTTATACTAATTTAATTTAGAACATAACGCTTCATTTCTTACTAAATAATTATTTTTAAGGTGAAAAAACGTTACAAATTTATTTAATTGGAGTTAACACTGTTTTATAATTTTATAAGTAGTTAAAACACATAATAAACGTTTATGATGCATATGTTAAAATAAAACATCCCTTAAACACACTATCTTAAAGCATAACAAGCGCTTACAAATAAAGTATGGCATTTTTATTATGAAAACACGATTGAACATCATATCGTTACTTATATTAAATCACTAGTTGTAACCCTTAAAAATTGAATGATGTAAATTAATTTACCAAGCTGAAAGGTTGTAAAATAACGACTTCTGAATACGTTTTAAAAACAACCATTTATTTTTAAGTTTTGGTAGTCCAGATAATCTGGATCGATTAACAACTCCATCAAAAGTTGAGGGAACTGACATGGTGGCTCGATTTCATATTCAAGAACAGTTCATTTACAGCAGCAACATTTAAATGTTTTGCAAAGAGTAAAATTGTCTCAGCTGCAAAATTAAGAGAACGGTAGAATTAGCATTCGGTATTCATCGAACCTGGGGTTCGGGGCATGTAGCAAGAATGGTAGAAGAGAGAATGCCTAACAAGGTACTCTTTTCCAAGCCCCAAGGAAGACGTAGCGTGGGTAGACCAAAGCTCAGGTGGATGGATGGGGTGCAGAGTGATACAAGCGTGATTGGCACCAGGGGCTGGAGGAATGCATCCCAGGATAGGAGGGAGTGGCGACGAATGCTGGAGGAGGCCGGGGCCCACAATGGGCTGTAGTGCCATTGACTGATTGATTGATTGATTCATCGAACCATAGTTATGTTCTCGTCAAAGCTGTCAACTTCAAATATTATCTCCCAACGTTGACTTGTGCTTCTTCATCACGACGCTCGTTGGCTTTCTCTTCAGTATATTGCTGTTGTTGCACTTGTCGAAAATTTCATATTTTCTGAGCGTGTGCAGCGCACATTTATTGACTTTCTCTGCTGTTTGTCTTTCACGCTGTTCCCTCCGATAGTTACACATACGAGTATATTCAGCAAGCTTTGTTATTATTTCCTTTAGATCCATTCGTGTGTATTTGATTAAACCACATGACAATAATTTACACATTAGCATATGACAATATTAACAAAACTAAATAATAACTGTGCCATTAAAACCTGATTATTATTAAAAAAAAAATTTCATTCAATGTGTAAATGTATTACGGAGGAATACCTAAAATCTGAACCCAGTATTTATTATATGTTATATATAGAGATATTAAAGTTTTTAGAAGCAATGTGTACTAGTTACACATCACAGGACAGGAAGAGTTAATTACTATATATTCCAAATAACATATAATTAAAATAAAACACTTATTTTTAATTTTGTATTCACGTGTATTGTTTGAGTTTCCTACCGCTTTCAAAGATCTCCGCCTTCCTCGTCAGATGAAGATGAACTGTTAGTTCATCTTCAACTGACAAGGAAGACGGAGGTGTTTGAAACCGGCAGTGAACTCAAATAAAACAGTGGTAAATACTAAAACAAAAAATTAAGTGTTTTATAAATCTTATTAAAAAATTATAAACAAGACAACATAGTGAAATAAACGTCTTTGGTAAGATTCAAGAAATAAATAATAAATATTTCATTTTATCAATTAACTGTGATATACAAAGGGCACTGAAGTGTTAAATTTTTCAATAAATATAGGCACGATAATACTCGTATTTCATCATATAATAGGCTCAATACTAAAACTAGGTAATTCGAAATTTGGCGGTTTTGAGTTATTTACATGAATGGATTGCTCATCGAAAGGGCTTTCCAATGCTATAAATGAGTATCTTAAAATATTATTTCTCAACTAAGTTATTTAGCATTTTCATAATTAGACAAGTCGTAAACGTGGAACAAAAGAATGCTTAAAGTAGATATCTGAAGTTCATATAACTAACATTTTACGATCTATTGAAACCTCCTTTATTAGTTTCATAAAAAAACTATTAGCGCGATACCTCATCATTAAAGAGGAAAAGGACCTCGAAACTAAGAACGCTATTTTCTCAGAATAGAGAGTTTTGAGTTACCTTGTTAAAGTATATATATGCCCACGATATACGAGGCATATCCAGAAACTAAGTGTACTGAATCTTTGTAGGTTACATTTTTTTTTATTTAAACAAAAAAAATACGTGGTTACCGTAGTACATATGTAAGCTATTTTTCGACATAGTCGCCATTCCTCTCAATGCAGGTGGTGAAGCGGGGTATCAACTTTTTGATGCCTCCCTCGATGCGAAGTAGTTTCCCGCCAACCCCTCCGTCCACTTCTCCACCTCCTCCTTTACCTCCTCGTCGGTTGAAAACCTTTTTCCACCCATGTGCAGCTTCAGGGAGGTAAAGAGATTGTAATCTGAAAGTGCTAGGTCAGGGGAATGCGCGGGATGGTTCAGGACATCCCATTTAATCGAGGCGAGCAGTTCCTTCGTGGCGTTGGTTGTGTGTGGTCTGGCATTGTCGTGCAGCAGGCTGACTCCCTTTGTCAGCATGCCTCTCCTCTTGTTCTGAATCGCCCTCCGCGATTTTTTTAGGGTCTCACAGTATCTTGCAGAGTTGATGGTCTCCCTTTGAGGCATATATTCAATTAAAATTATGCCTTGACAGTCCCGAAACACGGATGCCATGATTTTCTTGGTTGAAATTGTGGTTTTGAACTTTTTGGCGGAGGGTGAAGAGGTGTGACGTGACCGTTTTTAAACTCGCGACACCACTTGTACACACTCGTACGATTCATAGCTTTATCACCATATGCAGTTTTCACCGCATTATAAACCTCAACTGGAGGTTTTCCCTTCCAAACGAGACAACGGATGACGCCGCGTATTTCGCACTTGGCGGGAGATTGGATTGACATTTTTCACGAAACGTGTTGTCGCGTCGACACTTCTCAACGTACTGACCTCGAACCGGTCTCGTTGCGGAGGGGAAGGGTCAGGCTACACGGAAGTGTAGCCAACATGTCGAAAATAAAATCCATCCGGTCGTGAGAGCCTCAGTACACTTACTTTCTGGATACGCATAGTATAAATGAATGTTGAATTTTGAATGAAAGTATTTTAAAGGTCATTTATGGAGTTTTATGGACGTAAAGTATTGGTCAGAGTTCGAGAGTACCACTTACCCCTTGAGTAATTGAAATAATAAAACTCCAAGAAAACACACCTCTGACCGCTATAAAAAGCGACATAAATCTTTCAGCTCTCCCAAACCTTCACGATAACTTACCATCTATGATAAATAACGTCATTCTATAAGATAATTTTAATCTTTATTATACGGATTTTTTTATGTCAAGTTTTGATAGATAAAAGACTTACATATTAAATTCAAAACAGTGTTTATTCAATCAACAATCGGTTTTAAAGAGATTTATCTGTCTTCACCGTCCGGGTGAATATAACTAAAATCAAATTAAAAATGAATATGTAAGCGGTTCTTATCAAAGAAAGCGAGAGATTAGATATTAGTAAAGGGTGGATTAGATATAAGCATTTGAACGGAGTTAAAATGGTGGTTATCAACCCTTTTAGTACCCGACTGTAAACAACCAGAAATACCTTAAGAAAAATCCATTTTTTATGTTATTTATAAAATTTGATATTATTTGAAATCTGTAAATAACCAGAAATTTGCTATTATTTGAAAATTTGATATTATTTGAAATTTGATATTATTTAAAAATTTGATATTATTTGAAATCTGTTAAAAAAAATTGATATTATTTGAAATTATTTGAAAATTTGATATTATTATTATTTGAAAATTTTATATTATTTGAAAATTTGAAATTATTTGAAAATTTGATATTATTTGAAATCTGTAAATAAAATTTGATATTATTTGAAATCTGTAAATAATATTTGAAATCTGTAAATAACCAGAAATACCTTAACCTTTCCTTCTCTGTGTTGGGTATCTTCTACACGTTGCTTCTAATAACCATCAATATCTCTATAAATCTAATAAATACAAGGTTAAGATTTTAGGTATTCCTCCATAATATATTTACGCATTGATTTAAAAAATAATATTAATATTAAGCAGAATTTATCGGGTACTTTGTATGTGATTTGTAAACATCGGTAACAAATTCTTCGACCTTGGGTCTCGACGATAGGTGAAGAGTATGCGGGAAGCGCGACATTATATTCGCATCTCACTTTTGCATAATTCACTGACTTGCGAGGAGCTCAATTGTCTCAACGTCGCAAGTGTAAGCCACGCCCGGGTAAACCACCGCGCCGCAGTAGCTTTTGGGCTGGCAACGAGACTAGATCTACGCCCGTTCCGTGAGCGTTGCCAGATGGTTTTTTAATGTTTTCAGCAAATAAATCTCAGTTATTATAATTTTTAACTTCAATTATAATTAATAAAGGGGATTATCTATGAATGTTCTTAGTTTTCCGATTTAAAATCGCTAACTTTTGATTGCGTACTCACTACCCAACACCGGAGCGCGCGTTTCAATTTTATTACCGTAAGGGAAGGGTTAAGAAAAATCCATTTTATATGTTATTTATAAAATTTGATGTTATTTTTTTATAATAAAGATAAATTTGCCTTTTTTTTATTTTATTAAATAATATATTGTTTATTAGCAAAAAATATTGTTCCGTAAATTAAAATTTACGATAAAAATGGTCATAATTAGAAAAAACTCAAAAATTATATGAGTCGAAATATCGGCTCAAGAATATTTTTCGCGAACACTGCAGAGTTAATGTATCGGTTTTTTATTTATTTTATTTATTATTACACATGACAAGAAATATACATAATTTGCGAAAAAATAACACGTAATTTAATTTGGACATATATTATTTTAATGGATCTGGGTTTGTCGCCTTTCATTTGTCGTATTCCCAGTAAACTAGGTTTTTGCCTGTATCTCATTGAGGATATTTAGCATGAAAAAATAAATCGATACTTTTTTCCGATTTTTGATTACACAAAAAACAAAAAACCCCGTTGCACGTTCTCATCAACCTGACAAACAGTGACACTCAATTACAACTGGAAACATCATGCGGAATCAAACTCTTCACACATCATCACTCCAGAAAGACCAAACTTGTTCATCCCATAATATACCGCACACAATCATAAGAATAAAAACAAAAACAAAAGTAAAACTAAAAATGAACCCAAAATTAAACAAAAATAAAACCAAAAATGTTCATCCCCATAATATACCGCACACAATCATAAGAATAAAAATTAACACAAAAATATACAGAAACGCAAATACAAAACAATCAAAATCGAAACAACAAGAAGAAACCCATTTTTGGTAATAAAATACTTAAATGGGAAACTGAATTAAAACTGTGATGAATACAAAGTGAAAGTGTTTTATTTTAATAAAAAACATATTAAACATGACTTATATATTTAATAAGGTTAGAAAAATAGCTCCATTAACCTTATATTATCTGTGATTACCTGATAATAAATAAATGTTATGTATAGTGTTATTTCGTAATAATAAATACATGTTTAAATTTATGAGAACCACTAAATTAATTCCGGTGGAATAAGGTATGAAAAAATATGAAAAATGTTTCCTCTTTGATTTGAGTGAAGTATGGATTTTGAACTATCTGCGTTATATTCCAAAAGTCCATGGCATTAACTATACGACATATCAGCTCTCTTAAACTGAAAGTGTGAAATTCTTCTGAGTGAATATTGAAGAATGAATAAAACTTTTAAGGCATTTTATTCATCACCCCATGAAATGAATATCAAGGAATGTGAACTAAGATTCAGCCGTAAACGGAGGCAATTCGAAGAGAAAAGTGAAGGAATAAGGGAAGAAAAGTGCCACAATAAATCATCTGTATGGAGAAATGTTTAATGCTCGCATGTGTTATATAAACCTTTCCATTTTATTTCACCTTAAATCGTTTCTCATTTTTCACATCTGCCGTTTAATGTCAATTTCGACTCCATTTCTCTTGGCATTTGTAAAAAGTTCAACAAAAAAAAAATCGACGCAGAATTTACCAACGTCTGAGAGATTTTAAAAGAACAATTTACTCGAAAGGCAATTTTCATAGAGTTACGTAAATTTCTCGGTTATTTTTGGTACACTTACTTACAAAAACAAGGGCATTTGTGTTATGAATGTTACATAAGATCAACACAAAATATATGAAAGAAGGCGGAATAAAGATATCAAAAATAAATTGAAATTTTAAGATAGTTGAAGAAAGAAGTATTAAAATGGTCTGGACATGTAGAAAGAATAAATGTCAAAGCGAGTATACAAGTGATAAACCGTGGATGGATTGAGTGGACCACATTTTAAAATATGGGAAAGTGAGAAGAATTAATTATAGAAGATTGTACGTGACGAGATGCATATACGAGTATGCGAAGGAGGCGAAAGGTATGTGCTTGGAGAGAAAAGTGTGGAATATATAATATTTTCTCTGTCTACCCCGCAAGGCATACAGAGTGATGATACGAGTATGTATACTAGTATGTATGTAAAACAAAAATAAAAATATTGTTCCATGGTTAAATGCCTTATTAGTCAGTTTCAATCCTGGGGATTGGTTAA